>QGMF01000003.1:0-166393 GCA_007821475.1 Lachnellula arida | reverse complement strand
GCGCGGTCGGGCCCCTCTGCGATGGCGCGGAGATAGGCTTCTAGGCCGACGCGGCGGGATTCTGTGAGCTCGGGCGAGGAGGCGGTGGATTTGAACCAGGATTTTGAGGGGAGGGGCGCGGGTGGGGGAGCGGAGATCAGGGACGTGAGGGAGTTGTGGAGAGTGAGAAAGTCGGAGTAGCGTTTCTGGACGACGAAGGTGCGGAGGGGGAGGCGGAGGGTGATGTTGTAGAGGGTGTAGGGTTTCTCGTTTTGGGTGCTCGAGAGGATGGTTGAGGGGATGGAGATTTCGAGGGGTGGGGCCATGCTTGTGCCGAGGATTTGTCTTTGATGTCTCTTTGTATCTCGGGATAGAAAGGAAATATGTACAAGAGTGTGTAATGGGAGTTTCGCAAGTCGATGTTTGTTTGAGGTTACTTTTGCCTCCGCCTAGAGCTCGTGACAGGGACCTGGTGGACAGGACAGGGTTGTGGATAACCTAATAAGGTAGGGAGGAGGGTCGGCTCCTTGGCGTGAATTGGCGGCTTGTGGGGTTGAAGTTTATTTGTTTTGACCCTTCTTTCGATTTATTTATCATAAAGAAAGCAAATCAGAATCATCACTATTCACATGCAGAGAGCATCCAAAGGAGTCTGGTTCTTTCCTGTAGATGTAGCTCATTATTGCTATCTATGCAGAAAGACAAACCATAATGAATTCATTTGGGGCTCATAATTCATGCAATTCCTGGCGCATGGTTCGTTCATGTAACTCCAACCTGCCAGTCCAAATAATCAATCTGCAGCGTCTGCACTCTCCCATTCCATCATATCATCGTAATGGAGAGATCTAGAATGTCTCCTGGTCATCAACACCCTCAGCCTCCGCAGGAATTTCGAACCCATCTTCCGTCGAGTACAGAATTGTTTGAATGTGCTTGATTAAACCGTCCTCCTGTCTCTCGATCTCAGGGTCCTCTTCGCAGGCCTGCTGAACCAACAACTCGATATCACGGAGCTTGCTGAAGTAGAAATCCCGCTCCCGCTCCAGCCCTTGAACCGTCTCCTTCAGGGTGTTGTTCTCTTGTTGTAAGGCAGCAGAACCTGGTCCTGCTCCCATACCCTTCGCGACTCGTGCGCCTGTAGTGGGCGTAGTACCTCTCTTAGCTGCGCCGGCAGACGTTCGTGTTACAGTAGAGGATGGAGGGGGTGCACCGGAACCGCGTCGTCGAGCAAGAGCATCGTAATCGCCGCCAGGAAAGTACTGATCCCAATACCTCTTGCTCCATTGGAGGAACTCCAAGTTGTCTTGCATCTTGCATTTGATGAGTTGTTCAACGTTGACTGGTCGGTCGATGCCATGTCGGGAGAAGCAACCTAGGAAAGGCTAGCATTAGTATTGCGCCTTGATGCTTGTATTCTTTGGCATCTCACCTTGCAGAACTTTGAAATTTTGAAGGTATGCATATTCGGTGTTGACGTTGAACTTGACTCGCGACATTGGTATATCGAGGTAAATGCTGTCGAAGACCTGGCAGAGGGCAGCACTGTGTAAGGGGTTGTCAGTAAGGCCTCCCTAGAATCTTCTGGGTGGAGTGCGGGGGAGGGGTCAAACTCACCCAGTTCCACATTGCTCAACCTTGGTGATGTTGAGTTGGAGAAGGTTATTGAGCCATGATACGAGCTCTTGTCTGGATCGTATGTTGTCAGCTGCGAGAAATGCTGGAGGCGCCTGGCCTGGTGTTGACTGACCTTGATTCTCCCATCTTGGAGACAAACGAACGGTAGGTAAACGTGCCCGGGTAGTCTAGGGTAAAACGAAAGGTTCTTTTGAGATCCTTACTTGCGGCTGCTTCGAACGCGCTGCGACGTGGCGTTGAAATCTGAATAGCAAGTTCTTTGAGAATTTGGTGGTGCAAGGCGGCCAGAAATAAATCAAGATGTTCTTCGCCGGGCCGGTAGTGGTAGGTAACGTCGATCCGGGCAACGAACTGACGCGCCTAGCCTAGTATGCATTCACGTGATTACCTAATCAAAAGGGGGATCACCAGATCTACGTGAGAGCAGATCATACGTTATTAATCACCAAGTCTTTTGTAAGTTTCTTTTTCCAAGAAGACAATCCATGCAAAATTGTAGTGCAAGGTCAATGGCAGTTTGTATACTTGCTATGCTATGTGGTTTCCTACAGAAAAGTCCGTTGCCTCAGCCTGGATTGGCATGCTGTCTACACCAAATCGCCTGGACTCCTTGTTATGCAAATGTAAAGCAACGAAAATGTATGTACACGAAAGTTGGGTATCTTAAAAGAATCCAGCATGTTCAAGAAGTAGATTGCAGCACGCTGCATAATTCGCGCCTTGCGCCTCGGACTCTGATCTTAATATTTCGCCCGCATCTAACCTGTCTCTGTGAAAACAGAGATGGTTGCACAGAAATTGTTACGGTTAGCGCTGTCGAGCGCCGCGCTCTTGCCATTGACAGTAACCTGGTTGGTTGCAGCCTTGGTTGACAAGCCGTACAAGTTGATGGAACCCGAGTTCTCGATGGACACCATGTTTTCTTGGCAGCTTTCAGTAGCAAGACAAGTTTGTAAATAGTTATCCTGTATTACTGTTAGTCCCGTACTTGAAAATACATGAGCGTGGAATGGAGAAAACTTACGAAGAACGAGTACAGACCAGCGCCATAAACAAAGACATCCTTTGAGTCGACAATACGAAGACCCCATGCTTTATTACTGCTGGAATTGCCGGAGAATACTGGGTCCTGGTAATTGCTGTTGGTCGTAAATGGAGTGGTAGCGTCGGGGTTGCTCTGGAAGTACGGTGTCTCGGTTTGGATCAGGGACATGTATACGTTGGAGGCGTTGGAGATCTGGTAGTTGTACAGAACGCTATGCTCAGAACTGGTACCATATAGCCATACTGGGCCAACATCACTCTCGATAAGAACGCCACGGCCGTTGAAAATATTGATTTGGTTGTGATCGCCTTTGATCTTATTAGCATCAATCATCATACCTTGCGGGAAATGCGGGAAATTATACATACCGAGGTCAAGTTCATGATCAGCCACCCAAAACCAGTTATTCTCCAAGTAGATCGTTGCCTTTTGGGTAACATGCAACAAGAGGAAGGCGCCCTCACAAGCAGTGTTGGCTGGTGCGGTGACATTGTGATTCTCTGAGCATGTGTTTGACTGAAGCTGAGTACCCGCAGTACCTCCAATGCGGAAGTGGACATCCCACATGCCAGCAGCTCCTTGACTAGATTCAGCAACGTTCCATTCAACCATGATTGCGCCAGGTTGAGGGCCAAGAGTTTCGAATATCAAGTCGGAAATCTCAACAGCGCCCACATCTCCGGGTTGTCCGACTTGGAATACGGGCTTCGGGCTAGCCTGGTTATTGAAAGCAGTTCCTCCAGCCATGATCATAGGCCAAATTTCACCAGTAACCCGAATATTCTTAGGGACGGTGACAGTGTCGGTGATAACATATGCGCCATGGTCGAAATAAACAACATCGCCTGAGCCAGCTGAGTTGAATAAGGCTTGAATGGCTTTTGTGTCATCCGTAACTCCATCTCCTTTCGCGCCGGCAGCCTTTGCACTCTTGAATGAAGACGATGAGACACTTTCATACTGGGGCTTGGAGCGGGTGAACACGTTTCCAGCGGAGTTCAGTAGAGAAGTGGGTTTCGTAGCAGCAGTCAAAGGACCTTGCTTGGCTGAGCCAGCACCCGCACTTCCAGAAGTGTACTGGCTACCTTGAGCCCAAGATGCAACCTTTGCGTTTCCAGCCAAAACGGTGGCGTTGTCTGCGGAAACTGCCACAGGGACATTTGAGGAGAAGTCAACATTGTCGATGATTAGAGTGCCATTAGTAACGCCTTCTTTAGTAGAATAAGCAGTGGAAACACCGACGGGTGTGTTGGAAATTGTGCTGTCGATAAGCAGAACAGAGCCAACAGTTTGCGCTGACGTGCCTCCATTAGCCATATCAACCCCAACTTGACAGTTGTTGATCTTGAGTCCAGACAAAGTCCACGCCTAAAAAACTCGTTAGCAAAGTTTCCTGGCCGATTCCTGACTGCCAGCGTGAATGACATTGTATGCTAGTGGAAAATAAGGAGTCATCGGGATGACCACTTGAAAATCCACCATGAGTCACCCACACAGCGTGAATGAACACCTGAACTCCCATATTTCCATATTTCCATATCACCCAGCGAGGTAAAATGTGTCCAATAGTACATGCAACTCAATACAGGGTCAACGAGAGATGACTTACCCAGTTCCAGTTCATGTAAACAGCCGTTTGGCAGCCATTAAATGTCAGGTTGCGAGTCGTGAATTGCTGATTTCCAAAGAATGCACCGTACTTTCCGCCGTTAAAGGTCAGGTCTGTCATGAAGCCACCGCTGCCGTTGTCCATGAAGATTCCTTGCTATTGAGAGTTAGCTCATATTTTCAAATCGGAAGCTTGAGGTAACACACCTGAGCGTTTGCTGTACCGCCATCTGTCCTCATATTGAAAACGATGTTTTGCAAAGAAGTAGCTTGTGCAACCTGCCAATGAATACAGGCTCCCGATCCCACAGGCATCGCAGTAATGTCAATAATGAAGTTCCTGACTTGGCGGAAGAAGTTGTTCTGATTTGTATACCAGTTGGCTCCTCCATCGGCATAAGGGTCTGAATCGATCAAAGCAATGCCCTTGAAGCCTGCTGTGGCCTTGATTGTTGGGACAGTGACGGCATCGCCGACAAACTGCGTATAGTACAATTGAACAATGGGGGCAGAGATCGCGTACGTTCCCGGAGGGAAATAGATGATTGCAGGTGTGGTAGTTGAAGAGTCACAACCTTGACCACAACGAGATCCATCGGTGATAGCGCTGTTAATAGCCGCAGTATCATCATGAGATCCATCACCTTGGGCACCGTAGTCTTTTACATTGCGGAAGACT
Organism: Lachnellula arida; assembly: GCA_007821475.1. Classification (NCBI taxonomy): domain Eukaryota; kingdom Fungi; phylum Ascomycota; class Leotiomycetes; order Helotiales; family Lachnaceae; genus Lachnellula; species Lachnellula arida. The sequence continues at coordinate 161,444 of QGMF01000003.1, read as the reverse complement.
TTGTATCCAGCGGTGCCAAAGGGGACCGTTCCCTGGCGAGAGATTGAAGCAAACCACCAACTGGAGGCAGCCGTAGAATTCGAGACTGCTGTATTCTGGGGGGTAGATGATGCCGGGGCACCAGAGACAAGCAGAAGGAAGGCTTGTAATGCCACAAATAGGGCGAATAATGAAAATGTTGCCATCGTTGAGTAGTACCAGCTGCTATAAGATGATTTCAAGGAAGGTGTAGACTATTCGGAGTCGAGGTCAGTTTGATGTATTGACTCAGACTTGATGTGAAGTAAGACAAAGGGGCTATCTTGATCTCTAGAAAGATTGAGAATTCGCTGCCAGAGCAAGGTAGTAAAAGTACTTTGGTGTCTCGAAGGTTCTCCAATGTAGTTTGAAGATATGTTTTGCAAAGAAGGAAAATCAAAATGTTAAGGCTGAAGGTTGCTTTTGTAGAGCTTTCGTTACAATAAGAAGGCGTTGGTATTGTGAATCTTCAGGCCAGCCATTGTGGTGAATGGCCGGCCGTGGTGAAGCTTTTCGGAGGCAGGAGCGAGTGATATGCAAAACACAAAAACAACAGAACGAAAGCGGGGTTATTACTCACAAGTAAAGGGGTTTGCAAATGTCTCTGACAGCAAGGAGTGAAATGAGTGGAATGACTGCAAAAGTCTGCAGTTCCCTTTTGGGGGTGGGAATCACTATATATATCCAAAAGCCCGCTTTGGGATTCTACCCACGCCCCTCGGCGTGAACCTTTCGTGCCAGGTGAAGGGGCCAGGTGCCGAAAGCCATATGATGGCCCCGGCATGTCATATTGGCGTAATGGTTCATGATGTGGAGCTTTGGTGGATGGGGGGTCTTGTCCAACGGAAAGCATCACAACGACTAAGTCTCTAGGAATGCTAGGTACTGTAAGGTAGGTACTGGGTACCTAGGCAGGTACGCAATCTGGCACTCAGCCGCTAGTGAGGAAGGGACTGACCAGTGTCATGCGTTCCTGCAGCACATATGGCCCGAATGGAAACGATGGGACTGGGAATACAGAGTGTAGATCCGCGCGAGCTATGGGATCGAGGCTCTATTACTCAGGGGAAAGATCAATGCTTCCTTTTTGTTTGGATAAACGAAACGGGATTCTGAGCTGTGAGTGGCTGGCTATAAGATGGGGGCTCAAAGGGGTAGTTTGATGCCTGTCGATGAATTCTGGCAGCTGGCCATGAAACACAGAGCGACTCGTTTGAGCTCGAGATGCTGCAGTGACAAAGACAAGCAATGGTTGGACAGGTCTGGCATCGTTCGGAGATTTACACGCGCCCCAGTGGCGCACTATTCCGTACGTGAGATCGCCTTAGGCTCAATCATGCAGCCGCTATGGCAGGTCAGAGGGACAATTCGCGCCAACCATCAATAGTCGAGGACGTCCAATTTTAAAACTTCCACTATAACTAGTATTAAATTATTCTATCTGATTAAATAGACTAAACAGATGATTTAGAATAGCCTAGCCTCTTCCAAATTAAATTTAAATAGTGTTATTATGATATTTTAATTTTCCTAGAAATCTCGAAAAATATTAGCGGCGCTTGCCCTGAGATCCTAGAAGTACGCTAAGAACGCTATAACCACTACCCCTAAAAAGTCTTTACAGTACTTACTCCCTTTTTACTTAATTACCCTCTATACCCTCTATATAACCAAGTTTATATATAATATATACCTTTCTATCTACGCGTATTCTAGGCATTATTTAAGGTTATATTATTAATAATTCAGGCTTTAGGTGCTTTTATAATGCGGTGGTGGGGGTGCGCGCCCCGCGGTAGCGCTGCTTGCCTTGCGGCTAGGACTTACTTTTCTATATTATATAACTTTGCATCACCTAATTAATATTAATATTTAAAATTGAATATAGTTTATTAGCTTCTTATTTAATTTATTAATTAATTCAAATAAAATTATAACTATAATGTGGTAGTTATATATTAATGCGCAAAAGGGAGGCTTATATGTAGGCTTTGACACTTTGGTGGTTGGCGCGAATTGTCCCTCTGACCTACCTTAAGCCGCCCACTAAATGCCAAGCCGAGATTGTCCTCCTGAGCTGGGTCGAGCCCTAGCTCTAGCCTAACAGTACCGACCCACCCGACATCTGGAGATGCGGATGCCTGCAGGTACATAACAATCTTCGGCAGGCATCTGATCAGGAGGATCATGAAGTTCATCAGATGCACTGCACTGCACTGCACTGCACAATCCCCACAGTGCAACACCCTCTTTTGTGTCTCTATGAGTCTCTCTACTCCTCCGTCCTTTTACACATCCTACACAATTTCAGTACTCGTACCGCTAGAGCCAGTAGTCAGTTCCCTCCCCTCCCTGTGCGACCCCTCATTAAGACGTTTAACCACCAGCGTCGAGCATTCGATAACATTCTTGAGCCTGCGATACAGTACAGTATAGCCCATGCCGGAGCCACACAAAAGACAGGTGCTTCGCAGCCAGTTACTCAGTTTCGTTTCGCAAGCGACCTTAGGCACGCCTTCGTTGGCCAGAAAGGTTCTGGTGTTTCGAAACCAAAATACCCAACACCAAGGCACTGAAACGTGTCACGTTTCGCAGATGGGATGGTTCGTGGAGAGCGTCCGTTCTTCCTTAAGCCTGAAGCTCGAAGCCTGAAGGGAATCACCCGGTATATTTTCCCATGGATTTGTGCCCCAGTCATGGCTTTGATCCTTTCAAATCGAAAAGTTTGTTGTTGTTTTCTTGCGCAGTCAGTCACCCCAGTCACCTGGAGCTCAAGATGAGCCCTTAGGTAAAAAAGCCAGCTGTCTGCGCAAATTTCACAGAATGAATATTTGTGACTAATGCTATCGGCCACATGCCAGTGTATGTTTTTTTCTCGTGTTGTACCTTTGTAGCTAGTGATCGCAGGTGCCCTTCAAATGCGGGGCACCGTGGGGAATATCTGATGACCCTTACTTTGTAGTCCGCATGGATCACAAAGGAAAAGTCCGGAGTCTGTACTCCGTATCTCGCTTTAAACTCTTCTGTCACTTCTTTCGACAGTTCGATCTAGTAGTGGGTGACATGGGATAGTGGAAGACTATTTTCATTTTCACCGACCTTTATTATTTGGGTCCCAAATGCTTTTTACTTCTCTACTCGGGCATCATATGGGGCATCTAAAGCTACTTTCCTAATACGGCGCTTGCTCTACATCGACATGAAAGGGAAATGGACCGATTGGAACATTATCACCCCAGATCGCCGGCCGGATCCCTGCCATCGGCAGGATTCGTTGCTAAAATGAAATAGACTTATAGTAGCAGTATACTATATGTCCAGCTCCTATGTCAAACCTTCAACGACAGCCTAGTGATAATAAGTTATTGCTCCCCATTGTCCTTCATCTCGGCCAATTCAGAGCTCGAAGAATCCTTTACGAATGTTGACGAAGTTGAGACTGGAGAACCGTCGAAGCTTCCGCGGGGTCCGTGTCATATGTAGCGATTGCTTCAAAGATACTAGTGATATTGCAGTACCAGTCACTGTACTGAATGCTCCTACTTTGAAGTCCCGGTACAGCTCTGCCCCTTGTCGTGACCTAGAAATAGAAACTCGAACCCTTTGAGGACTCGTCGGGGTTAAACCGGTGTTCGATTCAGAGGCTATATCGCACTATGATAACTTCTCTAATAACGGCTTCTCTACGGTGTATTCGTTGGAAGGATCTGTTCTCGCGACTCATTATTCACGAGCAAGAGTGAAAATTGAAGTAAGCGTCACGGGAACTGGACTACTGTAATACTGTCAGGTAAATGCTACCCCAACTAGCAAAAGTATTGTCTTTGGTTATTTTCAGATCTAATAGTAGAAAGAATATATTATTACAAGATCTATCTCTCTTGCACAATACCTCCTACCTGATTACTTGACTTTATCAACCTCGATCTGAATAAGAGTTAGATAGGAACTGCTTGTTGACTTCGAAATGTCTCATGACTTGAAACTGTTGATCACTAAAACGGGAAGGTGGGCGTCTGAGAAGGATGAATTGAGACAACTTCTACGTGAATAAGCTATCTGCTAGCTTAGATTGTGATTTACTGTGCCATACGCATGGGTTCCCCAGACACCTCTCAATCCTCCGGCCCCTATTTCGCTTCCCGCCCTCGGGCCGCGTATACGCCTCATTGTCGCTCCTTCAAATGCCCCTCCAATTCCGATGCACCTACCAACAACAACCGCACCAACCCCGCACTGCACTGCGGTTGCGGCCCCTCCCTCTAAGCACCGAAAAGCTTATCATACCCCGTAAGCGTGAATCGATACTTCACATCATTGTTGTGCAGCCTCGTCAACGCCGACTTCAACCCATCAAACCCAATGTCGATCTCCTCGACCCAGCTGTCAACCTTTTTATCGGCAGCCAACTGCAGCATAGCGAGCGTCTCCTTCCTCGAGCCCAAGTGGCTGGCGCCAAACAGACACCCGTTACTCATAAACGTCTCCGCCTTGACCTCCTGCCCCTCGCCTTCAGGCAAGCCCACGCTAATCCACTTGGCGTGCACATCCAGCAGCGTCAAGTACTTGGCCAGGTCAAACCCGTCACTGCTGGACGCCGTATTGATGATCAGATCAAAGGTAAAGATATGCGGCTCGTTCCAGTCTTTGTCCGCGGTGGCGATGAAGCCATCGGCGCCCATCTTCAGCGCGTCTGCTTCCTTGGAGTGCGTGCGCGAGATGACCCAGGTCTCTGCCCCCAGCGCTTTGGCGAAGAGGACCCCGAAGTGCCCGATTCCGCCGAGTCCTACGATTCCTACTTTCTTGCCGGGCCGGCGCCGTTGCGGACGAGGGGTGAGTAGGCTGTAAGGCCTGCGCAGAGCATAGGGGCCGCTTTGTTGGTTGCGAGGCCGTCGGGGATGGGGAAGACCCTTCAGATAGCAATTATTATTAGCCTCCTGTAAACCAGGGAGAAACAAGAGAAGTGGGATGCCATACCAGTGTTCGTGAGTCCGCACATACTCCGAGTATCCCCCCTGAGACACGATTCCACTGTCTGGCCAGACCGATCCATAAGTATCAAGTTGGTGCCGACAGTACGTCTCGTTATCCGCCTTGCACTGTCGACATTGCAAGCAAGAGTACGACTGCGCGCCCACTCCAACTCTAGAGCCCTCCTTGATGAGCGTGACCTTGGGACCAACTTTCACTGCAGTACCGACGATTTCTATAACTCGTAAGCATGTCTCCTCGACAGTAATCAAGCATAAACAAGAGCAAAAACGCTGTCTCGCAGCTCGCAGCCACAAACAAAACACCCCTCTCGCTCCCAACCAAGCCAATACCCCCATATGAATTCACTTTTCCTCACCCCTCCTCCTGATCCACTTCTCCTCAACCCCGCGCCTCAACCCAAAAACCAAAAGCCAGAAACCCCAAAAGAAACCCTAAAACTCACCATGCCCAACACAAAGCGGAAAATGCTGCTCTCCCCACCCGCCAGATACGGTATGTAAGTCACTGGCGCACACCCCGCACGCCAAAATCTTAATATCGACATCGAAATCCCCAAACGGCTTCGGCGTAAGCTCATTGAGGTGGAACTCCGTCCACTTAGCCGGGTCCTCGATCTGGAAGCCCTTCCACGAATCCGGGTAGACCATTTTTCCTTGGCGGGTTTATCTGAGAAGTACTTCGTAGCTCGTAGGGGAGCAGATCGATTGGGAGGAGGAAAGGAGAGGAGAGGAGAGGAAAGGAAAGAAAAGGAAGGGGAGGTGATAAGAAGGTAGAGGGGGAGATTGATAGTGGGATATTTGTTTGGTGAATAGGGGAAGGGAAGGCAAGGAAGAAAAAGAAAGGAAAGGACAAATAGATAAAGAATTCAAAGAAAAAAAGGCTGAGGAAATCATTCCCCACTCTCGACTTACCGCGGGGTATTGAGTGGGTTTAGATATCCCGCGATAGAAGAAACTATCTAGGAAAGCGGAAAAGTTGCGACTGGCAATTAATCCGAAAGGGCCCGTTGTTATTCCACCAATGGGACAAAAGGAAGAGGAACAGGGAAGGTGTGCCGGTATCGGCGAGGCTGGAAGGTGTCGCGAAAGATACTGTAGCTCAGCGCAGAAGATAATATGTATGTTTGGATAAAGCAGGTACCGGTATAATGCAGACTCCGTGCCGACTTACTCGAACAGTCTGAATGATGTATACCTATTACAGAGTCATGACCAAAGCAAAGCAAAGCAAACCCCCAAATGTCCCTCCTTGCTAAGTAATGCGCTCGTAGCACGCCAAAAACGCCATCCCTTTTGACTCCGTCGTAGTATCAAGCAAAGTGAATGAAGAAGTCATCATACTCCTACAATACCATTTACAAATGCCTCCAGGGGATCCTATCTCCTGGACTTCTTCTTCCTCGCTTTGGCTTTGGCCTTCGGCTTCGGAATGCCTGCTACAGCCGCCACGATGCCATCACCACCTTCGTCAACGTCGATTCCGAGGCCTTTGAGTGCTTCGTCATCCATGTCGCTAAGGTCCTCGCTCAACTGAGATACTGCGTCTTTTCCTGAACCTAGTTCTTGTATAATGCTCGTTCCTTCTGGGTGAAATCCTTTGAGATACCAAAATATCCCACCGTTAACCAGTGGATCGGCGGGATCAGTGCTGGCATCGCCATTCGAGAGCGGGGGTGTGGGAGGCTGGTGAGGTTTAGCAGTGCCATTGATGTCAGGTTTGTTGCTGTTTTTGACACCATTGACGTGTTCTACTTTGGTCGGTGAAACGTTCCCATCAACTTCAATTAGAGCTTTGTCTGTCTCTTCTGTTGAGCCAATGCCTTCATCAACTTCACCGGGCGCGTCGGCATCTTGCATTTCCACATCTTCCGACCCATTATTCAACTGTTTCTGCGAGCCATTTGCTGATTCGTTTTCATGGGTTGAATGCTCAACACCATCCGCCATATCAACATCTCGTTCATGTTTAGCTTCGGTATCAGCAAGGGAGTGTGAATCGCCAACTGAAACCGAGATCGTGTCTCCGGTGGGCTGCACGCTAGCATCAAGTAGCTGGTCAAGTTCCTTCAGGAGGTCATCGGCAGACTTTCCACTAATATCCGCTTCTGCTCGTACTGCCATTTGGAGTTGAGGTTGAATAGCCTTGACAATCCTTTTGCCAAGCTTCTTTCTTTCCTTAATATCCGTTACTACGGGTTTCTTGATTTCGCTCGAGAGTACGATCTCTGCATCCGGCGATGGTTGAGTCACGACCCCGGAGTGGAATACGTTGCAGATATCGTGGGCAAAACCCATGGCTGTGGTATAGAATCGGTCATTGACTTTCTTCTTAAGTTTCAAGAGACCATCCGTAAAGACCATCTTGATATCAAGCCTAGTACAATTAGCTATTGTGAGAGAATTGAAAGAGACGGTAGGTGGAAAGGTTACACTTTGAGAAGGAATTTGGGGCTCAAGACTTACATGATAGCTTTGTCAATCATCGGTGGAAACATCTTTGCCACTGGGAAATAAACAGTGTCGACGACTTCTTCCTCGAGCTCGACAGATCTGAGCTTTTCCCTTTCCCGCTTCATTACATCTTCAGCAAGAGCTTTCAATCGCTCCATGTCTTGGATCAAGCTCTGAGCAAACTCAATTCTTCGGTTGAGTCTCGGTCTGCCTGCATGACCCATGCCAGCGAAGTTTCTGCGGGTGATCTCCATCGATGAGAATGTTTCCATTTGTAATTGCAGTCGCTTTAAAAGCGCAGCACCTCTTCGTGCCTCGCGCTTGAGCGTCCAATATCTGCACGCATCGGCTGCATATTCTTTGCGTTTGCGAATGTTGAAACGTTGGAGAGAGCTTTCCACAGAATTGAACACCACCTGAGGAATGACAGGCGCACCAGAGGGAAGCTTCCAAATAGGCTTTGCAGGCTGATTGCCCTTCTTCTTGCCCTCACTAAGGCTCTGGGCAACCTTTGCTCCGGTAAGTTGCGACTCGTCTGGTTGATGCTCAGTAACTGCATGTCGGTGGTTGGCAGCCATTGTCAAAGCCGAAGCTTGACTATCTGCCCAAAGACGCCCTCGCATAGATTTCTTGTAGAAGGCCCGCGCTTCTCGAGTTGCTCGTGCAACATCGTTTTCTTTGGTATAGTCCGAAGGGCAGTGCTTATCACAGAAAGCCTTTAAGACCGCATTTCCATCCAGCACGGCGAGAGTGCCATGATTATTCTTCATCTTCAAGAATAAATGCGCTCTTCTAGCACAGGTGACATGAAATGCCTGATAGCAATTCTTGTTACCGCACTGGATACAAGCACCCATGCGTTGATTGCACAAGTAGCAGGTGAGCCTCCATCGAGTCTTTGGGACTTTCTCAACGTCCATCACTGGTTCCATGAAGGTATGGTTACCGAGAGAAACCTCGGGAATCCACATGGCACAGATAAGATGGGACCATTTCGAGGCATTTGTCTGCTTGAAAGCTCCATCGGTATTAGGACAGAAGATACATGTCTGTGATTGTGTTAGTGCTTGTCGTATTGAAAGTGCAAAGTAAGCTTACTGGGATACCGCGACCGATCAACTGGCATTTTCGACAAAGCCACTGACCCTCGGGAATAAATGGAACACCATAGCACTCCTGGTGTACAGCTAAATCACAGCCATCGCAGAAGACGATGGCATTGGTATTTTCACAATCTCCATCGTCGCAAATGGCGCACTTGCTGTCCTGTTCTTCCCCAGGCTGCGGCTCACCGTTGACGGCAGCAGCCGAGCTTGATCTAGGTCGATGCGTCTGTGGTGGCTTTGGATTTGGCTTAGGTATCCGTTTCTCTAAGGCGTGCCACTCCTTTTCAACCTTAGTGATCGTGATCTCAAATATCTCTCGCGTAATCGGCTCAAAGTTGATAGCCTTCCTTTCTGCGTTATACTCTTCCAGCCATTTATCATCTTGCTCATCCATATCGTATTCCACCCGGCCGACACCGCCACTACCTAGAGCTATTATTCCGTCACCTTCGCTTTTGTGGCCGGGTCCGAGATCAAGATCTTCTTCCATACTCGTATCGGATACCTTGATGAGTTTGTGCTCCGGGCGAATAAAAACATCGGTCTCTTGGTACCCAACATTTGCCATCGATTTGTCGACATAACGTACCAGTCCTAAAGCCTTGTCCTCAAATCTTGCAAGGGTGTCGGTCTTGCGGTATGAGGGCTGCGGCAATGTCAATTTCTCCTTAGCATTAATGTTCTGCACTGGCGCGACGATCTTTGGTGTTTTTGGAGTTCCAATGAATGGTACACCCATTTTTGCAGCCTTCGCAGAGTAGAATGCGACGGGATCCTTTGGGGGCCGTCCAGGTCGTCTTTTACCACCACCTGGCGTCCCAGGTATAGCTATTTTCAAAGTAGATTCGCCATTTAAGGATGCCGCTGGCGTTGGTATTCCTTCACTCTTGGCTTTGAATCCCTCCACACCATTCGGTGTCTCTGCCACAGTCGCGCTGGTTATTGACCCTTCTGCCGAGGGTGGTCCAGGCGTAACAGGTCGGGACTCGGGTATTCCTTGAACCTCGTTTATTGTAAAGGCGCGCAGCGCACCCTCGATATCTAAATTCGGATGAAATTCTTCCCATGCTCGTTCTTCTCGTGGCTTGTATCCGTCACTTTGTACGACTGCAGCAGCCTGAGCTGCGGAGCTGAACCTCATGGGCGGCTGTTGCGACCGCGGCAGGACTGTTCTCGTTCGCGTACTCCGATCTCTTCTTGGAAAGACTTGGGGTACCAGGCCCATCGCTGCGTTCTCACGTCCTATGCGTCCGCGCGGACCAACGTAATTATATCCTCCTGGGCCGGTTCCTCCTACTGGTATCTCTATGCCCTGGTCATCGACATATCTGCCTCCGCCACCGGGACCACCGGGAATATATCTTAATTTTTTCTTGGGAGGCTCCGAGGAGGCTCCGTGAGCGGGTTTGTCAGATCGAGGGGCGGTAGTCGATGCTCGGGGGCGACTCGAGCGAACTCTGCTCGATGCGGGTCTACGAGGTGTCGCTGGTGCTGGGGTCATACTGTTTGGCAATATTGGCGGTTCAAAATAGATAATTGCGCTGTCCTGCGTATGCTACCAGCCTCGGCGCGTTGCCATTCACGGTGGAAGGTGGCAGGTATTGTCAGGGGTGATCGCATTGAAAATAGAGACGCCTGGGGATGACGTGGCGCGGTCTGTTGAACAGTCAGACAATGAATACACGTTTCGAAGAAATGAATCCCCAAGGTGAGGGTTGTGGTCGATGGCGGGTGAAATAATCACGACCCAACGCTTCGCACGTCGTCCGTCGCGATCTATGTGGGTCGTTACAAATATAGATTAGCGTGGCTTACCTCATCCACCAAAGTTAACCCTATGAGGTGCAGAAATCCGGGGTTGGTGGGGTTTGACAGCTCGAGCTTTTTGCCTAGGTAGATCCTAGGTATGCGTATTTTATTCGTTCTATTCAAGTACATGCCAAAGTCATATTGTTCGTGTAGACTTATAACGCGTCTTTTATTTCACAAACTCGTATCAGTAACCAAAGCGTATTCAAATGCTTTTGAAGCCACTCTAAAATCCTACCGCTGTTCTTGTGTCGAGCTTCTTGTTTCTACTCCTACGACTAGGTCCTCGAAAACTTTGAGTATCCGTATAAAGCCTGCATGGGGTGAATGCTTACATGCATGGTACCTTGAGAGATCCACGTTTTCGGGACCTAACCCTGTTTGATCTGGAAGGGTCAGTTTCAATTGACCCGGGTTTTTATACAGCAATGTCCGAGTACAGTACTTCTTCTCCTTGTATCTACTGACTTGGTTCACCAGATTTGAAACGGATAAGTTGCTTGTCTCTACGCTTCTGTCTAGGTTTAAAGGGATCTAATAAATCAAATTCTCAACCATTTCCATGCCCATTTCTCCCCGTATTTTGGATTCTGCTACATCGTCGCCTTTGCAGGAACAGATGTCCTAAGAATTCAATTCAGTGGATGTGTACCTACACTACCGACCAAATCGTTGCCAGCGGGTTGGAAGAACCTGCATATGCGGCTTGCGATTCCCCATGATCCTGTAAGGGCGGCTGTCAATTGCCGTCTTCTTATCTGAAAGATCCTGAATACCACATGATCATTGTCTGTCGAATAATTTTTTTTCGTTCCTGACACGTCAGAGTCATGACTAAAAAAACAAAGCCTCTTTAGTTTGCGCATTCTTCTCTTCTTACATTCTCTCCTCTCATCACGAATTACACCTTCTCTCATCAATCCCATACCTCCGAGGGTATCTTCTTCTTCTGCACGGCTTGCCTCGTCATGGCCTCTCGGCTGATTTTGATGTATCTTTCACTCTACCTTCAGTCACTGCACTTCTTGCGGACTTGAATGCTACCCAGGCCAAAAATGGAAAGGCGAATATCTTTGGAGGTGATTTTGGAGGGTACGCAGCGCTCATGTCGGGTCTCATGGTCACTGGCTGCGAACAAGATTGCAGCTCGATCTTCTTTTCCACTTGGACAGCCATTGAGACCCATCTCGGTGCAGCACCTAGACTGATCTTGCTGCCGAGATCCTGGCTCAAAACTCTGCTGAAAAAAAGAAAGAAAGAAAAGATGCCCGCTAGGATTGAGGAACCGAGAATAATATTTGTGTGAGAATCATTGCGAGAACACTTTTATTACTGCTTGCTAGGAGGCAGGATGATTTGAAAAAGCCAGAGAAAAAGGTGAGTGGCTGAGAAAATGGCAGGCAGAAGTACTCGTACAAGGATAACCAGAGCTGTCATGGTGCGAAACTTACTTGCGGCTTTGCAAATTGGGAGATGGAAGCAATAGGAGTTAAAGCATGGCTTGAAAATGAGGAGCTGTCGGAAGAGTTCGAATACTTGGAGGCATCGACTGAACCACATTCCAGAACCAACGAGCGGGTTGCAACTTCCCTCAAACACGAAAGAACGTCCCCTCGTTTGGAAAGCAGGACAGACAACTTTTGATTACTTACCTTATTTTACTCGTAGGATTCTACTATTTCTTGGAGTTTAAGTTAATCAGGAACGACCATGCTCTTCCTTTCAACGCATTCAGTGCGCTTGACATAGGTAGCGGTGGGTATATGGCAGCAAACGAATTACCTCACGTATCCCAGCCTTCATCTTTTGATTAAGGGTTATAGGATTATAAGCACGGCTCTACGGGTTTTACTCCACTTGGAGGAGGGACATGCCAAGACGATTGTTTTGAAGGTCCACAGCCCCGAATCCGATAAGATCGCATCACCAGCGATGACGGTATCACTAATAAGACCTCCCGTGCCGATCCCAACCCTCCCCTCCACGCGGCTCTTCGAACATCCGCCGTCAATTCCCTCGGCATCAAAAGCAACAGCAACAACATCGGACAAGGAATCGAGGTTACTCTGGAGTACGCTTCCAGATATTCTCACATGCTCCCCATTCCCCTCCCCAACAGTTCGAAACGTACTCTCACGGCAACCTCGAATTCTGAAAAGACATTCGAAAGCCCCCACGAGCCATGGTGCTGCTAAAAAGGCGTCCTCAGCTCTCAACGAAATACATGTATCCGTCCAACATCGAGAAGTGGCTTGCCGGTGAGTGAGGGGCATGAGCAAGGGTAGAGCTTTAGCGAGCATCTTAAATGTGTGGCCTGCTGATTTGATTGGCCCTTGCACCGGCATTTTTCTCTTCCTGATTCCCAGCTCTGCACTCCCTGCAGTACATCCATCATCCAGGGAAGATCTTGAAGCCTTGATGTTGCGGTCTTCTACGCTGTTCAACCTGCGATTCTTATGATAAACTTTCATTTTTGGACGATTGGTTAACCCCCACAACGGAGCAATCCTCGCGGCTATTCTTGAAGCCGCGTACAGAAGTCACCGGCTTCTTGTGTACGGAGTACTTCTCCGCTTTCTCCAAATTCTCCTACTTTACGAAGGTACTGGCACGGTGATCAATGATATTCTACGCCAAGTCTATTTCTTTCATATTGATGACCTTGCTCTCTCTCGACTAAGTGTCTTACTGCTTTCACAAACTCACCAATTCTATAACTATTTATTTTACCTAACGACTCTCTTTGTACTCCGTAACTCAAGTTCTTCGTTGATGTAGAGCTTAGACCACCCTTGCAGATCTCAATGCCCCGCTAGATCGACGTCGGTGGCGGCTGCTACGATACTTTATTGACATTTAGCGGGTGACGATCTGAAAAGCCACAAGTTATTATTAGTCTACCTTATAATGGATATCAGTATGAATATGGCTTTAACATTGGCGCGCCCTCAACCGTTGTCAAAGCCTCTGTCACTCACAACGTCCGAACCGCACAGCATGGAGAGATTAGAATCTGTTCCGTCGCAATTTCCCTTGTACAAAGGAGTCTCAGAGCGGCCATTGGGTTGGAAACGCTCGTCAAGAACCCCCGCATTACCATCTCGAAACACAACAAACATCAAGAGATGGAATGGAACTGCTAGGACGTCCACAGATTGGGATGGACTCCGTAAAGTAAGTCTTCAGAATCATCCAAATCAATTTGCCCAATTACAGTCAGTATTGATGAACTTCTAGGATCCCGAGCTATATCATCCAGAAGGTAATTGTAGTGTTCATCTTTATGGACGAGGCCAATCCCGAAGAGGACCAGCTTTCAAATTCCCAGTTCAAGCGCTCGTGAAAGCCCACTGTCAACCATTGATACACCAATTCTCAGCAGAGACACCCGAGGAGTCATCTTCGTTGTCAGGCTCAAGCAATGGAGATGGAGACCTCACTCGCGCAACAAGTGAGCTGTATATCCCCGCCCCCTCAACCGCCGAAACGGGACAGGCATTCTTATACCACCTTGCAACTCGGAACTTATTCGCTTGGATTTTCGGAAAGCCTTTGGTGGGAATTCATCTTGGTGGTGCTCTCGTCGGTCTCTTGAACAGCTTGAACGAGTTTAGGTCCGAAGGGGAGGATAATTTGCAGGCGATTATTGACTACATGGATGAGGAAGGATATGCAGATATCAGTAATCAGCCTGATCATGCTCTTGCAATCCTCTTCTTTGCAGAACATTTTCAATTCAAGGATCTGTGGATCGATGCCTTCGCACATTGCGTTGGTATGAATGAGAAACTGATCACTAGACCCGGCTTCGAGGTACGTGCAGCTTTACTGTGTAGCCTTATTTTTCTATCGGGGCTTATGAAATATTTGAAGCTACCTTTCTACCCTGACAGTACGCTAACATTTCTCAAGCACATAAGCAGGAATTCCCGTGCACTCATTACTCGGTCGAGACTCGAAATGGACATACGATTAAATCACTGTGGTATAACTCTTGGAACCTTCCTTGAAGACGACTTGTCCAATGCCCATCTTGGACTCCCAACTGGAGAACGAGCTCATCTCGACAAATTCCGATCGTTCTTGCAATCTTACCTTGTGGCTAAACTGGGCTACTACCCACCTTCTTGCGATACCAAAACCTCTTCGTTCTCGAAAAGCATATATTGTGAAATGTGCAGCGAATTCCAATCACTCTACAACTTCCTCGTCGATACTTCAATTACTTCCTCAGATCCAATGCCTCTTTCTCAGCAAGGAGACCTTTGTGTTTTGAAGAGCGTGCAATCCTTCGACCAAAGAAACAAATACGAGCCATTGCTTCACCCTGTACCTCTTCTACCAGAGACCCAGGATATCGAAGCATCGAAGCCCCCAATCAACCAGCGATTTACCTGGAATTCGAAGGCAGACAAAATGAAACCGGATGGACGTCTAGTCGCATTCGCTGACCTATGCAAAGCCACTAATCGCAGAAACCTTGCGTTATACGACTGCAGTCTAGTACAAGAATATTGCGACTTCGAGAAGGATTGCATCTTTTCGCCTTCCAAGACCGATAAAAATGATAAGCTGTCTCAGACAGAAGCCCGCAAGGTCCGCTGGATCCTGATCTACACGATGCTACAGACTCTGCTCTCGGCAACCAAAGTACCGGAGCAGGTTCGTAACTCCCACGAGGTGTCCTACAACCTCTGCATATTGACCGCTGCTTGTCCACCCTGGAAAGAAGAGCGACCGGTTGAGTCCTCACTTCAAACGCAGGCAAAACAAACCGAGGAGGACTTCGTTGCCCAAATTAGAGCAGCGAATGAGAGCAAGTTGGAGAACAGCACCAAACAGGACACTGGTTATGCCGCTATCATAGAGGGGCCACAATTGTCTCGCGTAAAGAGCGAGAGCATTCTCAATGTCTCGTTTAGGAAAGGACATGTAAGAAAGGCGTTCAGTTCATTGGGCACTATGCCCGGACTTCACCACCCTCGTACAAATCATGCTTCATACCAAAAGATTTTTGTCCAGGGATATGGAAACGGCACAAACATCACGGCTGCTCCTCCTACCGAAGAAGTCAGCAAGAATTCTCTCGACTCTGCGTCTTCATTTGCCGAAGACATCTCATCGAGGTGGTCTGAGAGCTCTGATGAGAGAAAGGAGCCTGCGAGTCCTACAACAAGTATTGCTTCGGATCACAGTCGGAGAGACTCAACTGGATCTTTCAGCACTAGGAAATCCATCAGCGAGAAATTGAATCAACCTAGGAGTACGCTTGGCTTTAGAAAAAAACCTAGTACCAATTACTCAATCAGTGTGGTTGGAGGCTCCAAGTACGTACGCAAGGGGTCAGAGGACCATTACATGACAGTCACCAAAGCTGTGACTGTTCAATGGGAGGACGATATTGATGGGGAAGCAACCGATAATTGAAGCTTTACCCGCATGCTTAAATCGAGCGAAAAAGTACTAGCTTCGGGGTTCAGGTTAGGTAGGTGCTTGCACCTTCTACGTTTAAACGTGATATGGATAACGAGGTAATCCAATAATCAGCTCGCTAATATATTTGCGTAGCACAAAGATTATGCATTGGAATCCTTTTAGAATCCTACTAGACCCCACAAGTGTATGCACCTAGAGTGGGGAAAACGTGTACGGAGTATATATTGGTCTCGAATTCCACAGAATATGATACACAAGTGCATAGTGGTTGGATTTATTGCTGCGATTTCCTCCTAAAGCTCCCGTGAATACCTCCTGCTCGCCTCTCAAATGCTGGTCGCACGACTAACCGACTATTCGACTACACTTCTCTTTCTTTTGCTAGGTCGGGATTCAGCAAACACAGGCTCCCTGCCATGTTCTACATTGTCTAATCTCCTGCCGAGAAAGGTGTCCTACCCTGCTAGCTCGTCCTATACTTCCTCGATTCTTTCATATTTTTTCCTGCAAGAGCATCTGGCGCCGGCATGTATCCTGACACCGTCATCTACATCCGACGTGGCAATTGCCATTGCGGCTTTGTCTAGCATACATTCCATATACCCTGCTGCCATTGACCTTTCAATACGTAGTGGAGGACACAGTCCAGTTAAAGGCGCTGCGAACAACAATGGGGGAATCACGATAGACCTACGCGCCTTGGACTCCATCGATGTTAGCCAGGATCAGACCGTCGTGTCGGTGGGAGCTGGGACATTATGGAATGCCACATACGCTAAACTTGATCCATTGAACATCTCGGTTTCTGGTGGCCGGGTTGCCGGTATTGGCGCAGGCGGATTCTTGACTGGTGGTACGTTATCGTTCTGCTTCTGGTGGGATCATTGACGAAAGCTGACATGCTCTTAGGTGGAATATCCTTCTTTTCACCCCAGCGGGGATGGGCTTGCGATGGGGTCATTGGCATGGAGGTAGTTTTGGCAAGTGGTAAAGTCGTCAATGCATCTGCGCAATCACATCCGGACCTTTTCCAAGCTTTGAAAGGTGGCTCCAACAATTTTGGAGTGGTGACAAGGTTCGAACTAGCGACGTTTGCGTTGGGAGATTTCCTCGGTGGTGCCAGAATATTTCCCAGCAGTACTGTGCCACAGCAGCTCCAAGCTTTTAACACGTTCATGCAACCGGAAAACTTCGACGAAAAAGCAACCGCCATTTCAGGATACATCTATGATGGTCCGATAGGTCAGCAGCTTGTTTCAATAGAGGTGGAATATTCCTTGCCTGTCCTAGACCCAGTCGCGCTCCAGCCATTCTTGAATATTTCAGGGGCCCTAATCGACTCCATGCGAATATCTAATCTCTCTGATTTTACATCGGAACTGGCAACAGATCAGGCGCTTAATTCACGGTACGTAGATTGGAACGAGAGGACAATAAGAGAGATGCTCGCACTGACATGAAATACTAGCGGAATCTATGTGAACACTGTATTTAGTCCAACTCTAGCCGTTCTCGAGGAGATATATGCTCTTTGGAACTCATCAATTCCTCTTATTACCGGCATCGACAACGTACAATACGGCTTACTATTGCAAAGACTCCCGGCAACCATCCTTGGCAATAACAATAGTCTTGGTCTTGGCCCGTCAGCTGTCTTTGATACCCTCTGTCTGCTTTCCGTCACCTGGACAAATGCTACTGACGACGAATTGATCTACAATACAACGCAGACATTGATAAACCAGATATCGAATGTTACTAAGGCCGCTTGTCTTTTCAACGACTTCGAGTATCTTAACTATGCGGCCTTCTTTCAGGATCCTTTGGATGGATACGGCACCGCAAATTTCGACAACTTGATTACTGCTTCAAAACAGTATGATCCACTGGGCTTCTTCCAGAGTGGCGTTCCAGGTGGCTTTAAGTTGAAGTAAGGTTTCTATTGTAACAGACGGTAAATTCTCAGGGATATTCTTGCAGAAATTTTGAATATTAAATAGGAGGAAAGCTCGATAACAAAGGTAGTTTTCTTTAATGCACCATGAATCATGCTCACAAAAACGCTTGAGAATCCTCTTCCACATAACCTTGATCCCGGAACAATACTGTAATTTGATTTGCATGGACATTGGAGCGAGTAGCCGGGGACCGCAACAACGTCCCTGTCTCTGCGGAAAGCTGGATGTTAAAGTCTATCAGTATGAGTGACATGATGAATGTAGCCACCAGTTCACTACTGAAGGGTTCAAGTAATTCCGGAATAGTTGAACTTTGATTTTGGAGAGTTGGCAGAAGTCGCCAAAGCTCGTTGATGGGAGCGGTCGATTGTGTGGCTGATGCTAGGTTTATTATCACTGATAATTTCTTGCTCGATCAGCAATACTCACAGTTGATATCTCGGATTGTCTCTTGGACAATTCCTGTCATGACTGACAATTTGTAAAAGGCTTCAATGTCCTCTATACTCGTCTCGTTTATTTTACTACGAAGAATTGCGGCTTTTTGCATGTCTGTACATACCCGCACGCAAGCAAATACAACAAACTACTATTATTTCAGCATTACCCCCCGATTCAATATATAGAAGAGGTGTACCTTTGTTGCGAGGGAGCTTGCTCGCAGCCATGAAGAGAGGATTTGATCGACAAAACCGGGAGGTAGTGGGCCAGGGTCCATGCCAGCTAAGACACTGAACAGAAGACACTAAATAACCACAGGTTAATCCGTTTGTTCTTCCATACTTGAACATATAGTAGTAGCTCTACCTCATTCCGGGTGCTTTCAGTGTTTGAGTTCGATCGCTTTTCTTGTATAGCTTGAGTTACGATACACACAGATGCTGATGCAGTTGCCTTAGCACTGTTTTGGTAAGCTTGATTCAGTGAGAAGACCACCGCAATAAATTCCAAAACTACTGCTTCAGACTTACGATTTTATGAAGGGAGGCTCCCACTGGTACAGCCAAGATTTCTGCTCCTGAGCTTGGGCATAGCGTAGTACTGCCGTTGAAAACTCGTGGCCAGCCCCTTGCCATAACAGTTATTCCAAAGAACGGTCTATGAAGACTGGAATTCTTACAAAGATCGCCAAAGAAAAGTATGCCAGCCAGCAATAACGTCGCTGGCGTCGTGGTCGCGGACAGGTTCGAGGATGTCCAGCCTAGAAGGGAAGCCGGTCAGCTAATACGGTAAAGCGACACTAGGAAACAGTTCTTGGAAAGTACGTCGTACCATTGAAATAGTAACCTCTGCCGCAGAAAGTCTTCCCTTGCTTCACCTTGGCCATTATGGAACGTCGAAGCTCGGGCTGTAAGGTTCGCCACGATTTCTCGAGGTAAGTGGGTAGAGGAGAACCGGCATCTACTCTGGGTTGCCCCTCCTGACTTTCAACGCTTCTGGCAGACATACCAAGTACATTTATTAGGAGCTTGAGCGGTCAACGAAGTGGCAAGATGCGGTGGGAATTACTCCTCATAAGTCACAGACCGATTGTTAATTCACGTCGCGCAAGTCTGAGAGACAATGGGACTGCGCCCATAGCCTTAGAAAATGGTGCGGGGACCACTCTGCTGAAGTTGGTGCAACATTGGAGCGGCCCAGAGAAGTCGAGTAAGGGAACCAACCGTACGGGTAAATTACGCGTAAATTGATGTGCTGTGGGGGCTGATGTTGTCTCTACTGTAGCAATTTGCCGCTTAAAGACGGCGGCAGTTATAGTCGTATTTCTGCATAGCACCAATAGTATAAAATTTGCTGACTAACTCCCGCACCCTGCAAGTAGGTACCTAGGTAGCAAAATAAAGTTCTTTTGACGATTACCTACTCCGGAGTAGGTATATATATACGACGTAAAATATAATAATGGCTTATATATAAAAATGATATTTTATTATTATTTAATTAGTTTTATAAATATCTTATTTGATATATTTGATATATATTAATAATTAATTCGTTTTTTTAAAAAATGGTAATTTAAAATCTATAGATTTAATTAATTATTTTATTTTAAATCTATTAGTTTTTATTGTTATATGATAATAATAATACTTAAAATAAAAAGTAGTGTGGTGTTATCGCATCCCCCTTATCGGTTAAATCGTACGGCCAAAACAGCCGCCCGCTTAAAGCAGCCTGTGGACCACAACCCTACACTTCTGAGATACTACACTGCACTGTAATCTTACCTGGCTGCATGATATCCTCAAGCATTCCACCACACACTCCTGCACATCAGTTAATTCGGGGCAGAAGTGCACAGCAAACACATTCGTAGGTATCGATTATTGTAGGAAAGACCTTTTGCGGCCTTTTTACGGCCGAGATACAATAGGAGTGTCGGATTGCTAACATTTTCGTTCGCTCCCCTTCTCTACCTTTTTTTCATTATCATTGTCTGGAGGTATTGACCTTTCAGACGAACAAATATGGAGTTTTCTGGTCCTCAGGCTTTCGTGTTGCTGGTAACAATGCTGGTTCTTTTTCTCATTATCAAACTTCTTGAGCCTCTTAGGGATGCAGAAGAGCCTCCATACATCGAGCCAACAATACCACTGGTCGGTCATGCTATCGGACTTCTCCAGCGAAAATATGACTACTATACTGATCTCGGGTTGTTCTCCCCGAAATTTACTTTCTGTTTCCAAAGCTAACTCGCAATTTTGAAGCAATGCTAATAAACTACCAATATTTACCTTGGCTCTGCCTGGCATGCCGAAGAACCGTGTTTACATAATAAACTCCTCCAACCTTGTTCTCGCTATAGAGAAACTGCCAAAAAAGCTCTCGTTCTGGTTTGTGCAAGCTATCTTTACCGTTGGCATGGCCGGGTTGTCAAAAAGGACGGCCCAGGTCCTGCAAGACAACATTTTAGGAACGGAAGATCGTCCAAGTCTGTTCATGGACGGTATGATGGAGTTTCACAAATACCTTAAGCCGGGTGAAGCGTTGGACCGGATGACTCGGCTCAGTACATCGTCACTCGCCGATTCGATAGAGAGGCAGTTTGTGGGTAAAAATACTACCAAATCGATTGAGCTTTGGGCTTGGGTTCATAAAGAGATGGCAACGGCAATCACACGAGGCGCATACGGACCCCAGAATCCATATGATGATCCCGAGATCAGGGAGGCCTTTTCGTGAGTCCCTCTTGGTTTTTTATTTCACACGTTCACGGAGACTGACGACCTAAGTGCGCTCGAAACGAACGTGGTTGGCCTTATCTCGTTTCCTTTTCCTAAGTGGACCGCAGCTACAGCGTATAAAGGACGGACAAAGCTGGTCAATGCATTTCGAAGGTATCATATTTCGAACGGTATTCAGGGCGCGTCAGCTTACATACAGGGAAGCGGGAATATCGCGTCGCAGCATAAGCTCCCGATTCTGGACAAAGCACGACTTGATGCAGTTGGAGGACATGCTATTCTGGCCAATACCATACCTACGGCCTTTTGGACCCTTTACCACATCTTTTCCGATCAATCACTTCTGGAGGAGGTGCGAGATGCTGTCAAGCCGCTCGTATCGTCGAAGGAAATGGAACATGGAAATTGGAAGCACGAGATCGATATTACTAAGATACGGGAGATACCGATTCTCAAGTCCGTTCTCTACGAGTCACTAAGACACTACGGATCTGGTACGGGCACAAGGATTGTTGTCGAAGACACATTGCTCGAGGATCGATACAAGCTCAAGAAGGGTACCTTCATCTTTATGCCAAACATGTTGTACCACCAGAATCGCGAGATTTGGGGTGACGACGTGGATTCATTCAACGCACATCGATTTTCGACAGGCAAGCACTATAACTCGGGTGCCTTCCGCGGCTTTGGTGGCGGTGCGAACCTCTGTCCGGGGAGATTCTTTGCTATGAATGAAATCTTTGCGTGCTGTGCTATGATGGTATTGCGCTTCGATTTGCGGCCATCCCGAGGAGCTGGTAGAGAGTGGAGGCATCCCGGTACAGATGGGAGCAATATGAGCCTCCTTGTGAACCCCCCTAAAGAAACTGTCTATGCGGATGTGATCGAGAAACCAGGATGGGCCTTAGGGGAATGGATCTTCAAGCTGTAGTAACACCCCCCAATGTCTACCATTAAGGTCATCTCTCAAAATATTGCCCTGTAATCTTATGGTAATATCTTACAACTATTTCATTCGTGCGTGACTATGTTCAAGAGCGGGACAAGGCAACTTCAATTTAAGAATCAGTGCACGAAAATCTGGCCTGATCCATATTTTGCATCTAAGTTGTATATTGAATTGGGCACAGATTACTCGAAACTATTTTTAGACCATGAATATTAGGGAGACGTTTTATTGTAGTAAGCCGGGGCTGAGTTTGGCAATATGACATCCTCGAAGGCAATACTGCCAGTCTTAGCTTGTGAATACATACGTACAGCGACGGTTCCAAACTTCCTTGGAAAGTCAACATCCTTACCAATTTCCATGATATTTCGGTGTATGATCTGTATTTCAGGAAGGCTTGCAGTACCCACCCACTTTCCCGCAATTACAAATCATGCAAGTGTCTTTGTAATAATACGAAGATCTCTTTTGGTCCATGCTCCAGTCGTATATTCATACGATCTCGCATATATATGAAGATCAATATGTCACAATGTCATATAATTGGATGCGAGGGCCGCATTCTTAACCTATCACAGTCCTGTAAAAAATTCTGCCCTTGAGATACTACACTGCAGGATCTTGCTGCAGGACTCGTCACTACTCCCTTCACTCTATATACCGGCATGTGATTTCCCCGCTAATATGTTGGTGGAAAATCTTAGTCACATAGAGTATGCAGAAACAATAGGCAGAATAAGTGCCTATCAGCTGCTAATCAGTCAGCAGACCAGTTGGCTATTATATCGTTAGTTAGTTAGTTGTTAGTACGAGTAAGCTGATCAGCTTAGAAATTATTAAAAAGTTTAGATTTAAAGTTATTTTTAGTATATTAAAACTTAAAACTAGGTTTTATAACAAAGGTCTTAATATATTAAAAAACACGTTTTATTAGTAATAAGTATAAATAAGTCTTATAATATATATATATAAGATATATAATAAGATCTTTTATTTTAAATATGTATATTATTAATAATATATACCTAGCTGATTAATTAATTAGTTAATTAGAATATAAAAATCAGCTAATAACTAACTACCTTAGAGGATTTTGCAAGGATCAATTTACTATCAATTAATAGTGAAATGACCGTTTTTAAGGGAGCACGTTATAGCCTTCGTCTGGCCACAATACGGTTGGTAACGGTTAGTAGACTGACTTATAATTAAATAATGGTTTTTTAACCGTAGATCGCTTATTTATACGCTAGTCTAGCCTAGCGTATGCTTACTCGGGAATGCTCTCACGCTCTGAATCTCTACGTTTTTATGTTAAAAGTATTAAAATCAGTCGATTTAAGCGATTTTCACCCTGGGAGTGAAGCGCGCCGTGCCTAGTGAGTGTGGTAGGGGTGCGCAGGGGTGCTACGCATTAAATTTGGAGGTGGCTGCAGGCAGGGCTGCATGCTGACTAAGCAATTTTGCAATGGTTATTTGCTAGTTAATTAGCCGAGCATTAACCGAACTACGGTTAATAAACCGTAGGTGGATTTTATCGACGGTTGGGAACCGTATTGTGGCCAGACGAAGGTCACAACTATAATCTCTTAAAAACAGGCATTTTACTATTAATTGACGGTAAAAATTTCCCAAAACGATTATTTCTTAGTAAAAAAGCAGTATATTGATCCTTGCAAAATCCTATAAGGTAACTAACTAACTAACTAACTAATTAGTCACTTTGACTTATAATTAAATGATAATAAGATTGTCTACTAGTTTTAAAATAAATAAAAGGTTTTACACTCGTGAGTTAAAAACTGCTGTTTATATCACACTTTAAACTGACTGCATGTCATGACATAGCAACTTTCTTACCAATATGCTTTGTAAGAAAACTTGATGCTGGTTTTCGTA
Source organism: Lachnellula arida (assembly GCA_007821475.1). NCBI lineage: Eukaryota > Fungi > Ascomycota > Leotiomycetes > Helotiales > Lachnaceae > Lachnellula > Lachnellula arida. The sequence continues at coordinate 137,639 of QGMF01000003.1, read as the reverse complement.
TATAGATGCCTAACAACAGGTAGTACCCTACGATACGAGAGGAGGGCCAAGAGTCAGAGCCGCACTGCGCCTCCCATGCGCATCGGCATTGGTTGTCCACCTGGATATACCTTCTTTGGATCTGGAAGAGTGACGATCGTTTGGTCAGGCCAGGTGGCAAGCCCGTTTCAATATCATCCAGGCAAAATATTTCTTCCTTCTTCAGCTACCTACTGCCGAGTAACAGGATACTACAGCATGCACCTATCAGGAGCACATCTCAGCACAACGCTTTGCTGCAGATATTCTCTTTTGCATGAGACCTTAGCACCCCAATTACATCAATCAATCCAACTTTTCTTGCCCATTTTTGTGCCCCTCGATCCATTTCAAGCCCCAGTCCGCACTACGTCGAGCCGCCTCAGCTCTTGGCACAATTGCGTGCCAATGCAACCTCTGTTTTGCCTTCTTTGTGCTATACGTTCGATTTACAACAACGAACTCCAACTTCATCCATGACATGACCTTGGGCCGACGCTGCCCTCGGTATATAACCCAGAAAGCCCACTCAGTTATCACGGCGAGGACGTGAACCAGCCATGCAGGTATAACCCATATCTCATGCGGGTTTTGTGGATGACCCGCAGCTGCATATATTGCTCTCATGTAATCCCAGAAAGGGGCCGGATGGTCGTCCGTGATATTGAATGACTCTCCATTGATTCGTTTGGTCGTCACTTGGTCTTCTGCAGGTTGAGAAGAAGGCCCGTTTGATGCTTCTTCTAACAACGCTTTGGCAAGAAGTACATGTCCATGAACTGCATTCGCGACATAGACTGGCTCGAATCCAGTTGTGTTGTTACCGAATTGCACACAGCCTAGCCCCCATTGAGCCAACTGCAAGCCGGGCACAATCATATTCTCGTCACCCTCGCCATAAATGCCGGGGACGCGTATACAGCCGGTCCGTAAGCCATTTTCATGAGGAAGATGAGTGTTGGCGGCAGCACGGACCATGACGTCTGCCATTCCTTTGCTCGTATGGTAGGGCTCTTTCTGGGTAACAGGGCCGCGGTAGATAGGGGCATCTTCATCGGCGTCAAAGCATTCGCCATTTTTGTCGTAAAGTACCACAGTGAGCGAGGAGGTGTATACTAATGCGGCGACGGAAGGCGAGGCTTTGGCGTGGGCGAGAACATTAGCAGTGCCGTCTACATTTACTTGGACGTATGCATTAGGATTGGGGGGGTCGGTGAATGGATCCGGTGAAGCTGCATGAAATATCAAGCACGGCTGAATTTTGCCCAGAAGTTCTTTCATGGTATCTGCGTCGGTGATGTCGCCGGGGTAGTAGTCCACTTCGGAAAGAAGATTCACATCTGGTTTGCGGCTGAAAACGGATATGGGCCAAGCCAGATGCTGATCGCGAAGAGTCCGCACGAGGTGGTGGCCAAAGAAACCGCAACCGCCAATGACGAGCACGGATCCGAAAGGTGTAGAGCGGCGCGAGGCGGAAGCCATAGCTAGAGTGTAAGGTGAAGGATGTCGACAACATTTGATCAATTTCTTGAGCACCTGAGAAAAATACTGCAATGCGCTACTCGCACATCCAGGCCTGTACTGTATGTACTCTATCCTGCATGCGACGTGGAGGTTGGGGTGTTGCCATGCCCCACTTTCCGCTGCCTAATGCATGCACAGCAGACGCCATTTATCCGCTTTATTAGCTTACCGGATGCATTGGAAGAGATGCATGAAATATCGTGTGGGGTATTTTAAACATCCCTGAAACGACATGTATTCCGGGGAGTTGGACTAACAACTGACAGGGAGTTTGTTGCATTGGGGGCCTCTCACCTCGCCCCCTTGAAATCTCCCAAGGACTCGAAACGATGAGTCGGATTTAGCAAAGACTGCAATGTTGCATTTTGGGATGCAACTATCTTGAAATTTACCGTCGGTTTTCCTTTTCCTTCGATAGATGCTGGCGTGAGGCAGCAGTCATCTCGTGCTCCGGGTATCTGGCAGTCAGACAATGAAGCTTTTGGGGGGTTACATTTTCTTCCTACAGTATTCATCTTTTCCTGTTTCCCCTCCAGCTTTATTTCACCAATGCCCGCAAACCTCCGCCGTACATCGACTGTACGTGACAACTCACTTCACTCCTTCGATAGCTATGGCAACGACCGACGGTCTACCTAACGCTATCCTGGCCGAGACCCCGAGTGGAATTCCACCACCGGGAGTTGAACCGGATTTTTACGGCCATCCAGCAACAGCTGGAACTCCTTTCATTATCTTAGGCGCCATATTAATCCCTATTATGCTAGGTCTTGTGGCGATAAGGTTATACACTAGACTGCGAATCGGACGCGACGCTTGGTGGGACGATGGTAAGACTCTTGTCTTCATTCTAGGTAATGTCAAACTGACATTTATGCAGCCACTTGTTCCTTTGCAGCGGTGAGCATCTTCTCCTCCATATCCTAATCTCACGATCGAGCACAATCGGAAAAGGTGGTTCAGGGCTTGAACCTGGTAATTTCGGATCAACGAGAGGTTGGATTTGCTTTCGATAACCGAAAGCTTCGTCCTGCTTCCAACCATCCATTCATATCTCCTCAAAGACTGGTACGACTTACTGAGAGGTTTTGATATAGTTCTGTGTAACGTTCTATTATGTTAACGGGGTACTCAGTATGTTATGAGACACTTTGAGCTGTATATAAAACTATCTAAAGGTGTTTTAGGCACTGCAGTCGGTCACTTTGGACGGCACGCGTGGGATTTATCAGTTCTCATGGCCCTCAGTGGCTGGGTATCTTGGGTGAGTCAATATTTTACGTTCAGTTGGAATATGAATCATAACTACCGATATCTGACCAGAGATTTTCGTAGACCACCTGGATCGAAAATTGGCTCTCGACATTCGCGTTGATGGTCGTCAAAAGTACATTTTTTCTCTTGTATTTGAATATATTTCATCCATTACTATGGTTGAGAGTGGGGATTTATGTAGGGCTGGGTTTTACAATCGTCAATTATTTGGGATTTATGATAGGCCAGCTTGTCCTTCTCACCCCACGTCCCGGCGAAAGTTGGCTTGTGCAGCAAACTCAAGACCCTCGAGAATACAGAGTGGATGGACTCTCCGTCCCATTATCATGTATTAGCCTCGGCATTGACATCTATATCGTCCTGATCCCTATGCTTGGTATCTCGCGCCTCCAACTATCCCACCGACGGAAATTAGGTGTCATGGCTATTTTCTTCACAGGATTTGGGTAGGTTTTCTTTTCCATATTGGATCAGTCATCTTGATCATAAAGATGTGACTGCTAATACGTCCTAGTGCATGCATTGCTTCCGCTCTAAGTATCTATTATAAAGTCCTGCTTAATCGAAACAAAAACGACTCGACGTGGTTCGGTATGATTGTGGTTACTACAACGTAAGTCTTTCTTCAATGGATAACACAAGCCAAAATTGATTTCCCTCCCCCCGAATTATAGTCTTGTCGAATTGGCTATCGGCGTCTCGTGCTCCTGCATGCTTTTTGTTGCAAAGTGGAGCCGTCATCTCTATTCCGAATCCAGCCTCGTCCGAAGCTTCTTTTCTCTCTCTTTCATATCCATTCTTACCGGTCACACTACCTCCAAGACATCAGGAGTGGCTTCAGAAAGAGACAAGACGGGGTTCAGCTTTCAGAGCATCGGCGGCACGCGCCACATGCGTCCTAGCCAGCCTAAGCCAGTCTCGACTCGAGGCTTCGCAAGAGTTCAGGACCCTGCAGAGACATCCTACGACAATTTCAGCATGCATACTACCGATGAGCCGCAGGCTCTAGAGTTGGGTGAGGTTGGAACAACCAGAACTTTTATTCATAGTCCAGGTGAGATTGTGGACACAGACGGGATAAATAGGGAGGAGAACGGTATCAGATTACAACAAGAGATCCATCAATCTCGGATCACGAAAAATTGAATCTGGCATGTATGGAGTCGCAGTATACACGAGAAAAGGAGTGGCGCATGTGCTATGGATAAAGTAAAGCGTGGCCGTCAATTGGGACTGTAGAATAGCTAGGGGCCTAGGGCTATGGAATTTCTCTCTGCAATTGATTCAAAAATGCTCGTCTTTCCAATCCAATGGGCTTCCTGTCGACTGAGGATAAATGCACGGATGTGAAGGGTACAAATTCACGACACCAGAATTCAGAACATCTGGCTGACTCTATGATTCCTATCTTAAACCTAGATACCTGAGTTGTTGGCATTTTCTAGCCCTCTTCTGACGCCAGCGACTCCACTCGAGCTCACTTTACATTGAGCCTAGGCACGGCAGTAATTGACAGTAGAAGTAGGAGAAGCGGTCGCTGTTTTAGCTGGGAAAGAATAGGCCTGCTGCACAAGATAATGGTACCAGAAAACAAGGCCAATCTGGTTTGATTCTGAGTTTCTTTCTTGAAGTAACATTAAGGTCTGCATTCCAAAGTCACCAAACTCGTCATTGCATTTCATTCTCCTATGTTCACCCCTCCTGCTTTCGATGCTGTACAAGTATTGCCAATCTCGGGTGAGGAACAGAGGCAATACCCCAGTGAAACTTTGGCGCGACATTCTCATCAGCTAGTTTGAAATCATAATGTGTAATGAAATGTGAAATGAACATCTTAGCAACAAGTGCCGCGTAGAATCTTCCTGGACTGTAATTATATTAATTAACGGTTCCTTGAAACCTTTTTAATGTGACTAGGGAAGCGGCCATCTCACCAAGCTTGTTTGACAGTTCCCCAGTATGGGAACTTCCAGCTAGGGTGGCTGAATTTCAGCCCACCGGTAGTCTCGCTTTTGTTTGACTCAACAAACCTAAAGCCGTCGAACTTTGAAGCATTGGGATAAATTGCTTCATTACCCATGATCTCTGCCGAAGGGATGCATATAAAATTACCAACGGGCACTGAAGCCCCATCCGAGAAAGTAAAGGGTTTCATTACTTTGTGTGGCATTGTGACTGCCAAGCATTGTTAGAATTTCAAATTAAACATACCGAGAAGAATTTGGATTGGGTTTGCATACCAGTGGCAATCGGATTGCACCGAGCGACTTCCTTCAAGAAACTGTCAAGCAGAGGCATCCCATCATTAATGGCATCCTGAGCTGTATTGGTAGCTTCTTTGGCCTCTTTACGCAGTGGCTCGAGATATTCTGGGTGCTTACATAAGGTGTAGAGGGAGAAGGAGCAAAGCTATATGTGAATATCAGCATTTTGGTCGCTCAAGCAAACATTAGAGGGGCAACCATTGGTAGCTGGTGGGAAGATGAAAAGAACAGAGCAATTGCTTGACGAACAACGCCCTCGATGGTGGGACTTTTGGCTCGCTCCATGGTCCATTGGATGCAATCCATCTGTAATATTAGTATAAGTTTGAAAATGTCTAAGAGCGTGCACGTACGTATTTCGTTTTGCAATGCTCGGTGGGAAGATCCCAGCGATCAACTACTTCTTCTCTAACCAATGCAGCGAGTTCATCTATATTACCGCCATACTTCATAAGGGCAGTTCCTACGACTCTAGTTCAAGAGATTAATATTCGGAATAATCTAAAAGAATCTGGCTGGCTTACGATTTCACAAAGAGGGGTAGCATTTGCATCACCTCTTCTACAATAGATACCCACTTGAGATGCCTGAATAGGGACTTCATAAAATTCGGCTTGTTTGCTAGGAAACACTAGTCAATATATGTAATCGATTGTATTTTGGATGGAACTTACTCAGGTTCTCCCCCACGATCATTAGAGCATTTATCTTTATGGTTATACCGTACGCGAACGAGTTCAAGCCCACTTTATATTCTGTTGAAAGTAAATTTCTTGAAATGCAGCTCTGTCTGTAACGCATAACTTACCAGTGTTGAAATCTCCCGCTTTGAACTCCTCTTCGAGCCCCTTAATCATCTTGAGGTGAAAGAGTGGCTGGAGTGACCATAGACAACCTCTTAGATTAGACCCTATTGTACTACGCCATAATCCAAGATTTCCGGGGGTACAGCCAACTGGAACACCTCCATGAAGCTCCAGCGGAAGAATCTGTTACTTTGTTAGCAAGAGAAAATCTTGGGACTTTCATCTTAACTACTAACCTCATAAGATGCTTCCTGGAGAGATAAATCGTTGATAGGAGCAGCACTGAAATTCTCTATTTGGCTTTGGGTGGAAACAAACACATGGTACTTGTTTCGAGCAAGAACAGCCCACAGCTTGCCTTTAGTCTAGAGTAATATTAGATTTGTATGCAAACTTAAAGCCGCAAACTATTTGAACATACCCGTGCATAAGTCTTTCTCACTACTTTTTGGGGAACGAGCATGTAGATAATTTCCAAAAGAAATTTCCCGAAGATAGTGGGCCCGCCAATGATCTCTGTTTTGGTCTGGAAGTTTTCAGTCTCCATTTCGGCATACATATTGGATGGGGCTCACCGGCATTAGTCGTCTTAATCGGTATATTCTGCTCAGTTCCAGAGCTAAGATAACGTAAAGCAACCAATGCCATTGCCATTCTCGGAAAGTTTTCAGACCCATAACTAGTATACTTTCGCCGTTTAGAACATGGTCCGGAGTAGCCTTTAAGTCATTTGACTTGCTAGACATTGCTGCTTGAGAATAGAAGCTTGCAATACAATCACACTTTGCTGGAAATGCTGGTAGTAGAATACCTCACTATAAGTCTAATAATGAGATGATTCACTTGGAGAAAGAATAATAGGAAGAGAAGAGAAGTAAATAAGGCCGGATAATTAGAAAGTGATAGTTACTATTTCGGAATGTTATATATTCTAAGTTGCCGCCATGTAAAAACTAGGATTATTACGGTAATTTGTGGTTTTGGCTGGTTGCATGCAGTATTAGCCTATATATACCTAGCGAATGCTCTATTCCAATTTGGGGTCCGATCGTGCGATCGTGTGCGTGAGCGTGTGTGCGATCGTGTGTGCGATCGTGCTTTACTTATGGTACTTCATGCTATATTATTGATTTCCTGTTTGCTTTAAACAATAGTGGCTGGGTCAGTACAGCCTATATGTAGTAGCGTATGCTAGAGCGCAATTTGTTAGAAATATATATTATTAATACTATACTTAAATGTAAATATGATTTAATATTAATAAAAGCTTTAGCGCTAAGTGTCTTTATATATAATAATTAAATTATTACTAGTTGTATTATAAAAAGCTAAAATTATAAATAAAAATCTATAAAAATCTACTATGTAAATATAACTAATTAGAGCAAAAAGAAAAAAGAAAGAAAACCCCGATTTTCTCTAATACTAATTAGATTATATCCTTTTATTAGTCGATGTCCTAGACAGAGATCGCGTCGCTTAATTAAGAAGCCTACTACGCATTCTTTTATAATATTGCCTCTTAAATTATGCATGCTACTAGCTTTTAATACTTATTTGTATAAGTTATTAATTCTTTATTTAATATAAGATCTAGTTTTATAAGTCACGTGTAAAAGAGTAGGTTAAACATGCTAAAAGTACTAAGTAATACCTAAATAAGCTTAGATTTAGGAAGCTAAAGCCGAGGCTAAATGAAAACCACTTTACGCGCCCCCTAGTCTAGGACATCGACCAACAAAGGGATATCGCTGCTTGTATCGATATGCGTTTTCGGCAACTAAAAATAACCGAACCCCTGACAATGCGTAAGCGTATCAATACCAATCAGTGGACAACCACTATAAATTATAGTACTATACAGTAAGAAGAGAAGTATGCGAAACTTGATCAAAAGCAACCCCTATTTGTCACACGCTAGTCGGTCCGAATAATTAAAGAAACAATAGAGTATGCTGGATCAAAAGTAACCCCGCCATACTCCATCCCAATCCAGATACGAGCTTTAATGTGGAATCCTACACTGGTTCAACTTTTAGCTACACGGGTTCAACTGGAACCTTTCCAGATACTCAAACTTCACAAGCACCCAGATTTTGTTTACATTATCGCAATCACTGTGCTAGTCCAAAGTCTACACAATGTGGTGGCCCTTCACATCCAAATATCCCGAACGACAGGCAGAAGATGTTGACGCTCTTGAATTCGACTATATTATAGTTGGAGGCGGAACCGCAGGATGCGTCCTGGCTTCGCGACTGAGCGAGGACCAAGATACGTCGGTGCTTGTCCTCGAGCGAGGTGTTGCAAATAACACATGGCTGTCTCGACAACCTATGATCTCTTTCAATATCTACGACCCCCAATTCGGCGCCGTGTCTTGGGATAGTAAGCCGCTGAAGCACTGCGAGAACCGCAAAGTTCCGCTGTTCACTGGAGAGGTTCTTGGAGGAAATTCTCGCATTAACGGCACCGTGTATACACGCGGCAGTGTCGCAGACTACGACACTTGGGCTGCCATGGGTCGAACGGAGTGGAGCTACGAGAAGGTGCTGCCATACTTTATTAAATCGCAGACCAGCATCAGCCGGCCCAAATCAGCATCTTGTGGAGACTCAGGCACGTAGGTGACAAGGCTACAAGTCGACACAAGTCTAACAATTCTTAGGCCCATGGATTACACAGGCATTTTCATATTCAGACTTGCCCTTCAAAGTGTATCACGCGTACGTGATGGTTCTCTGTTATCTCATGTTGCTAGTTGCTGAGCATGTCTTGCTGATCAGTTCTCAGAGTACGGCAGAGCGTTACGGCCTGGGGCCTTTCACCTATCGACGACGTGAATGCACCAGATGCACCCTGCGATGGCTTTGGTCTCTTTGACCTGACAATGGATAAAGACAGAAAGCGGGTATCGACGTTGGAAGCATTTCTTCCCAAGACGCTTGCGCTTGGAAGAAAGAACTTATCGATTTGTACGGGCGCGACCGTAACCCAGATTAAGTTCTCAGGCGATCAGACAGGGCATCATGCAGAACGAGTTCTGTTCCGTCATGCCGATCAAAGATCGCAAAATGTCTTTACTGTCAAGGTGAAGAAAGAAGTGATAGTTAGTTCTGGGGCTCTTGGCTCACCACATGTCTTAATGCTAAGGTTGGCGGCCTTCTCTCTGTTATTTGATCAGGTTTAACAACTTGCAGTGGTATTGGACCAAGAGAACATTTGAAAGAACGTGGCGTTAAGGTCGTGCGAGATTTGCCAGGTGTTGGATCAAATCTAGTATGTTCGCTCTTCGTTATCATAAAGCCTCTATTCCTGACCGATGATTTACAGAGTGACCATATGGCCGTTCCAGTTTCATGGGAGGTGCCAATCGCCCAATCACTACTCCACTTGGTGAACTCTCAATGGAAAGGGATTCTCGAATTCTTCAAATGTCTTTTCCTGGGCACGGGCCTTCTCAGTCTCCCCGTCCAGATGATTTCAATTTTTGTCCGTGCGTCATCTATAAGTAATGAATCGGAATACACAGGTCAAGTTGCTTCTGATTCCACGAATGTAGATGGCAAGTCAACCCCTTCCAGCCCCGAGGAACTACTTCCTGATATCGAGATCATGCCTCTTGCCATTGGAGGTACGGATGACTTCGAGGAACACAAGCGTCACTTTTCCAAGATGGGAGTTTTCACCTTCTTGACAACGCTTCTGAGGCCCAAATCACGGGGTAGCGTCAGACTTGCCTCAACCAACCCATATGACCGGCCTGAGGTCGATCTAAATTTCATGTCCAACCCGGATGACTGGTCGATGATACGCAAAGCCATTCGTGTCTCCATGAAACTGGGCAAGATGATGAAAGCACAAGGATTCCCCCTTATCCAAGGCGTTATGATGCCCAAATCGGAGTACGATGAAGATATAGACAAATTCATTACCCGCCGAGCAAGATCAGTCTATCATTGGTCAAGCACGTGCAGGATGGCACCGGAATTCGACAGTGACCCAGGCGTGGTAGCAGACGATTTGCGTGTCCATGGCATTCAAAATTTACGCGTCTGTGATGCGAGCATCTTCCCTCAGACCATTTGCACACATACGCAGGCGCCGGTGGTCATGATAGCTGAGAAATGTGCGGATATGATCAAGGCGGCAAATACGACAGGCCTCTAAGTCTGAACATGAGCAGTGGAATAGCATGGGATTCTGGGGAACTTGGGGGCACGTCAGGCCTAGACAACAACTGTCGAGTCTGCAAAGCGAGCTAGTGCAGCTAGAGCTTTATCGCGCGCATATTCCAAAATGTTCAGGAATAATTAAGGCTGGAGAACGAAATCAACTGGATGGTGCTTTCATATATGATTTTGTGCATGGGGTTGAAATAAATTCTATTATATGCTGTTTTATAGAAGTCTATTTGGCAGTTTTCCTAATAATTATAACGGGTTGCACCTATGATTATGCTTGGTGCTGCTCACCTGCGTTATTACGTGCCAGCGAGACTTTCTCAGATAGCTCACAAAAAGGAAGTATGAGAGGCACTTGCTATCTTTCCCAAGCCTTGTAAAAATAATGCAAGTAATTGCTCTCTATTCTCTACAAATCTACCCCAACCAATCAACCAGTCTACATCTATCTCTCCCCTCTTCCTCTACCTCTCCCTTGCCATTCTACCATAACTATAAGGCCCTATCAAAAAGTACAACTAACGCCACCTACCAATTTGTACAAAGTGCCAATCTAAAATATCAGAATATTAGAATTAGTTTCATTAAGGAGCACTCAGACATAATTTATTATATTATTGCTTTTTATATACCTGCCCTTTAAATGCTTCTACCTCCCTTGGTTAGTTATATAGTGCCTCTATTTAGATAGCGAGCTCCTTATTCGCTAAGCCTGGGATCGCCCTAGCTTAGCGCCTAAGTGGCTGTGCTGTCCTGCAATATTATTAATAACATCAAAAGCTTCATCTCAGTGCTCGTAGTGATAAAACTGGGCCTGACTTCTGCGGATACCCGTGAACTCACTCACTCTTTATTTTTGATAGAACATTCCATCTAACGGAAGAGGTATTAGAGACTAACGAATATTTGGAAAGGATATAATGTAATCAGTATAATGCAATATATTAATATTAACCTAAAACTTTGTTAATAGTAGTCAATCGCATGTGTGATAAACGTGTTAAATCCAGGAAAACGAGATCTCGCCAATCTCTTACCTCAGAAGCACTGGCTATAAAATTGGACGACTTTGACATACTGCATTGGAAGATTAGAAAGCCGAAGTGAATATTGCTTAGAATGTATTCTAAAAACTGTCGGAGGTGAAGGAAGTCAAAGAAGTTCATGAAAAAACGCGAAAATCGAAGCTCTTCAACCCAACCCCTGCAAGCGCGTCTCCCCACATCTCAACTTCCCCCAAGCTCTCCCCTCCTACCTCACCATCCCCAACCATGGCCTCCTTCACACCCTACACCTACTTCCAATGCCCCTGTACGGACACCAACCTGCCCACCCGGCGCCTAGGAGAATCCCGGCCCCCATCCAGCTCCTCAGAAACAGAGCAAGAAGACGATCGAACGTTCGACCCCAGAGCCCCCCGCGCGAATTTTAGTCTCTATCCCCTGGAACACCTGCTGTACTGTGAGGACTGCCACCAGATCCGATGTCCGCGGTGCGTGTTAGATGAGATCGTGACGTGGTATTGTCCGAACTGCCTGTTTGAGGTGCCCTCGGGTGTTATCAAGAGCGAAGGAAATAGGTATTTCCCACTCCTTCTCCTTCTCCCTCTCTTGCGAACGCGCAACAGCTAGCTAATAGAATATGGCAGATGTACACGTAGTTGCTTCCAATGCCCGATATGTATCGCCCCGCTGTCCGTCAGCAGCATAGGAGCTTCACCTGAGGGCCTGGGCGCCGAATATGTGCAGCCGAGCGGACCGTATGTACTGAACTGCGCGTATTGCATGTGGAGTTCAAAGGAGATCGGCATCCAGTTTGAGAAGCCGAATGGGATATATGCGCAGCTCTCCAAAGTCAAGAATGGAGGGACCCCGGTTATTACTCCCAAGGAACGGAGGAAAGATAGAGAGGAGAGGAGTCGGGATTCTTCAGCGCCTGTGGTAATGGAGGAGGGGATTTCGGAGGAAGAAGAAGGATTTGTGAATTTGGATGTGCATGAGGATCTTGATGCTGAAAGCCAGTTCGCGAATCTCAAGGCCTTCTACCAGTCTCAGCTCGCGGAAGCTTCGCCTGCCAGCGCTCTGGGGTTTACCGGAGGAGACTATGGCTATGGATCTCCAGGAGCATTATCACGGATCATGGGTCTCTACACCGGCGGTAACTTCGCAGACAAGCGCTCAAAAAGTAAGACTGGAACTATGCGAGAAGCACAGGATGCTTTGGAAGGGCTCCAACTCTGCAATACGGCCTCGGATGAAGAGACTATTACTCGCTTGCGAAACGAAGGCTACGAAAATACAGCCTCCGTCACCCAACTCAAAGAGCAAACGCATCCTGCACACAAACACTCAGTAGACGACTTACGACCAATAGCATACCTACTGCGAACCAAGCGTTCGAAACGCTGCAAAACCTGCCGCCACATCCTCTCGAAGCCCGAGTCAAAAGTCCAAACGACTCGTTTCCGCATCCGTCTCGTAGCACCATCCTACATCCCCTCCATCTCGATCCGTCCCCTCGCCTCCTCGCACAACTCCCTCCTCACGCCTTTCAAACCAACACAGTTCTTGCTCACGTTCAAGAACCCGCTGTTCGACAGGGTGAAAGTCAGCATCGCTACGCCTGGCACAACGCCCGGCAGGTTCGAGAGTAGGGTCACGGTCCTATGTCCGCAATTCGAAGTCGGCGCCAACACAGACGCGTGGGAAGAAGCACTGCGAGAGGGAGCCGAGCGTGAGAAACGCCGCACGAAAGCTGAAGCCAGTGAAGGGCAGCTGCAGGCCGAGGCTGGCAAGGTTTGGGAGCGGGGTAGGAATTGGGTTAGTGTGGTGGTTGAAGTTGTGCCTACGTCGTTGAGGGCGGATATCTTGATGAAGGAGGAGGATAGGGGGCCGCTGAGGGAGGATGAGGATGTGGTTGAGATTCCGGTGTTTGTTAGGGTTGAGTGGGAGGCGGAGGGGCAGGGGGATGATACTGTTGTGGGGAGGGGCGAGAAGGAGGTTAAGGAGAAGAGGGAGTTGGCTTATTGGTGTGTGTTGGGTGTGGGGAGGATTGCTCAGATTTAAAAGAGATAGCATACAACAAGAGCAGCTACTGATCTGTACATAGTTGGGGCAAAGGGAATTAGGTATTACGAAGAGTAGACGTCCAATATACCCATTTGATTTGCACATGACTTGGAAGACATGATTACTTTCATTCATGATTTGACGACAAGCTGATTGGTATTTGCCAAGCCTATTTGCTCTGAGTGACCTAGTTACGCCATGAAGACACCAGCGCTCTCAGCTTAGATGCCCATTCATATGCATATCTCGACTTTTTCTCCTTCTCAAACCAAGCAAGCAAGCATCTAGTACTCGGAAGCACCACCTTGAGGGAACTCAAAAGCAACACCACGACCAGTCAACTTTCTGTAGACCTCAGAGTAAGTATCGAGTCTGTGGTCCACACCTCCCTTCTCCTTCTCATCGAGGACAACCTTCAACGTCTTGCTGCCGTCTTCCTTGGTGCGGAGGCGCTTGCCGACAATCTCGACGGGGTAGACGAGGTCGGAGAGGATGGCGTCGTGGACGGCGGTGAGTGTTCGCGAACGGGGACGCTTCTGGGTGAGGGATGTTCGGGAGCGGTTGGAGCGCTTGGGGCGGGGGAGAATGCGGCGCGAGGCCAGGATCAGGACGTGGCGGTCGGAGAACTTCTTCTCGAGCTCACGGGTGAGGCTGTAACGAATGGATGTCAGACGTGTTGGCCCAATTGTCAATTGGAGAGGGCAAAAAAGACATACCGTTGCTGCACCTTGTGGAAGCCCTGAAGGGATGGGACGGGGACAAAGATGACAATAGCCTTCTTGCCGTGGCCAACTTCAATCTACAAAGCGATCAAAGTCAGCATGCGATCTCCACACAAAGTGGTCCGCAGCCCGTCCGATTCCACAACCAACCCAGACGCCGACATAGCTAGCAAAAATCATAGCATCGTCGGGAACCAAACACATGTGTGTGTGTATGTTGTATGTTGTATCTCAAGCTGGAGTTGAATATGATAGAACCAACCGCACACGCACGCGTCTGCACTCGAAGATGTAGAATTGGGATAGGTATGCCGGCGTCGAAGTCGATCGATTGTCTCGTTCGTATGAAGCTGCGCAGCACACTGTATCTGATTAATCAATTGCTATTGCTCACCTCTTTTGCGGACACAAATTGAAGGGGTCGGAGAGCAGCCTTCAGGTCAGTGGTGTTGGTCTCGAGATCGTAAAGAGCGCCAGCAATGCTGGTCTCAAGCTCAGAGGGCTTTTGGCGCGAAGGGCTGTTGGCCGCGATCTTGTTGATGGCGCTCATGATTGCGGTGTTGTTGTTGTCGTGAGAAGGGAAGAAGGGACAGAAGGGAAGGGAAGTTCGAAATCGATTGTCTGCAACTTTTTCGACATTTTAGCGAGTGTGCGAAAATCAACAATTTGTGGGTCCTAGCTTCAGATCACGTGAACCACCCCCTTTTCTGTGTTGTTTTCAGCAACGTAGGGTTATTATTGTGGCCTTGGGATGCGACGATAGTTTGCCATTAGTTTTTAAAGTTGCAATCGGTATTTGTATTGCCATAGTAGTCAATTCTAAAGCCACGAGGTTGTTTTACACTCAAAATCTATTAGATTCTCATATAATCATACTATTTATCTCCTTCCAAACCACATTACTGATGATTCTGCTAAGAATAATAACAATGGAAAGAGCCACTCGCTCGCTCGCTCGCATGATCAAGAAAATCCGCCACATGATGCTTCCCAGAATGTGCCCAATGAGCCAAAATGCTACGCTTGAGAAATGCTGCAACCCCAAAAGCAAGAAACCCACCACAACTATCCCCCAGAATTTGCTTCGTCTGTTCTAGTGTTCAACGCCTGATAATAATGAAACCAAAATGAACGCCAGTAGGCTACTATACATCTCATCAACTCTCTAACTTATCAATACCTCTGACCTTCAGACCGAAGTCCATAATGAGGATCTTTGGGTCTTGACCAGTGCTGATGATACGTCTGTAATCCGATTTAGCACCGAGAACCCAGCTCGCATGCCATTTCGGGAAGTCCAGGAGTAGACGTCCCGACTCCATATCAAACACCTTGATGTCCTGGTCATAACTCCCCGAAACCAGTCGACCACTGACAGAATCGATATGGAGCGACCGAACAAGATTATAATGTGCCTCAATCTTCTTCAGGCATTCCCCAGTATTCGCATCCCAGATACGAATGATCTTATCGTTTCCTGCAGAAGCGATGAACCTTGAATCATCGGAGAACTGGCTGCAAGCCAGACCCTTAGTATGACCAGAAAACTCTCTAATGTTCTTGCCCGTGTCGATGTTCCACATCATGACCCTAAAGTCGCCACTACAACTAACGATCGTATTACCTCGCAGCTGTACCGCATTCACGGGACCCGTATGACCTCGGAGTTGTTTCAACATCTCACCTGTCTCCCGGTCCCAGACACAAATACTAACGTCCTTTGAGCATGTGACGATGTACCGCTCGTCGAAAGCAAGGTCAAGGACTGCGGCCGAGTGATGTTGTAGTCTTCTGATAGACCTGTAATTATCCTTGATGTCGTATACGATGCAAGTACCATCAGATGAGCCGGTAACGAGAATATGCTCATCGTATTGTAAGCACAAAATTGACTGATTGTGGTGAAGAGGATAGGAGACACAAGATGGTCTGGACTCCGCTAATCGACTCTGATCCTGCGTTACAGCAAAATGCTGAAGTTTCCCGTCCTCTCTAAAGAACATGGCATTGCTCCCTACAACATCTGGCGGGCCGATGACCAAGCTGCATGTGTATGTTTTCATATCCCAAACTCGAATAGTCTTGTCGCGAGAACCAGTTATAATCTTGGACCTGTGGAATGTTAGCTAATCGACAGCTACGTCAAAGCAAAAACTACTTACTCATCAAATTGTATACAATATATACTGTCCAGATGCCCATTGAGATATATAGGCACCGCTTGACCCTCCTGCCAATTGTACTCTAGCTCCTGCCTGATCCGGTAGAGGTCCTTGAAGTCATGGTGGGGATCTGATGGTGGAAGTCCCAAGCCGGCACCTAGGGGTGTCGGGCCACTCATAGCATATGTCTTTGACTTCTCTCTAAGGAACGCTCCGCGCCAAGTTTGATTGTCGCAAGAGACCTGGTACCATGTCTTAGAGACCAATGTCGTACGAGCCAGCGCATTATGATCAAGTTTCTCAAGAATCTGAATTGCAAGCTCACTAGGCAGCCTGGCAATAAAGTCAACGCGGTCGATCGAGGTAGAGGGGTGCTGGACCACGTCTATGCCAATACCACTTTCGCGATCCTCCAACTGGTAGTCCGGAGACAGGAGATGGCGATTCCTCCCAAAGAAATACTCGTTCTGCGCTGCCGCCGTAGCTCGAGCGGCTTCTCCCCCACTTCCCCTAGGTATGACTGGAGGCGCATTGCCAAAACCAGGAATAGGAGTGATGTATTCACGAGAGTCGGTAGAGGATTCGGCGTCAAAACATGGTGCGGGGAAGCACCTCGAATGTCTATTAAAACTTGTCGCCTGCCTTAGCCTGTGCCATGTGGAAGCAGACGTTTGGGGCCTGTCCTCCATCGCATGCGAAGTATGGGAATGCCGCCGTTGCTTCCTCTTTATAGAAACCGACGCCCGTCGCATGAATCCGCGGAATCCTCCCTCTCGTTTCCCATCTTCTGATGTCTCCGGTTTGGTGCTTAGTGACATCTTCTCCATCCCCGACGACATTTCAGAATCCTTTGTGAATGGCAGAGACCTCAACCGATTTCTAAACCGCGCAGGCGCCACTTCCTTGGTTTCAAAGACATCCTCAGACCCAATTGTACTACATAATGTTCTGAAGTCGCTCGTCGAAGCTCGGGGTCGTGCCGGGGCCCATTTGTCGATTGGGAAGACTCCGGCCATATTGTCGTATTTCCAGGTCTGTCTTGAGGACGGGAAGAGCACAGATATCCTTTCAGATCTCTCGGAGGCCGTAAGTCGGCGATGAGGAAGGCAGGGTGATCTCAGTCGGCGCTGGTTGACGCGAAGAACGAGCCAGTAAAAATAGGTAAGGGGGGCGGACTCGGGTGTAATGTACGAGTACAGGCGAAAGAATGGGAAGTAATGAGTGAATGACTGGACTCCTGTGAAGCAAGTGCGGGATGTCTCGTAAAACAAGTACCGGTAGATGGGTAGATAGACAGATAAAGGAATGTGTAGGGAGAGGAAGAGGCTTTGCGCAGCTCTGTAACATCTGTAAATAAGGAAACGAGGAGAACCGGACCGGGCCTTTGAAAACAAAAAACACGCTAAAGGCGGCAATGCCGTCAGGCGGCGAATCGTATCGTATCGTGGCGTGGCTGAACCAAGTTAAAGTGTTGTACTCGAGTAAGTTTTTCTGTCCATCAGTCCCGGATTTGCTATCTACTCTAATCTACATAAAGTTGTCGTACGTCAGACTTCTTAGTCAGAGTGAGTAATGATGTTGCAATTCTGTTGTTTCTGAGTCCTGCCCTGTCCTGCCCTGCCCTGCCATATGCCCAACGAAGCGCATGCATGTTAATGTTGTGTTACAGCAGCGACCAAGACCGTTGCTGTGGCGCATCCATTCGCGGATGTGCCTGCCCCTGTCTGCTTCCATTACTAGTAATCTCAATCCTGGCTGTTGATCAGGAACAGAGTCCAAACACAGGGGTATCCTTACAGTAGTGGTGTTGGGTTGGGTTGGGTTGGTTCCAACCTGATAAAGCACGGTGATGACAGTTCATCTAGAATTTTCTTTACTCACCAGACTCGTATTCCAAAATATATACACCACGTGACTAATATCAAATTCCATTTAGTCAAATCGAGACTTCTTTCCATCCACACAACCATTTAATCTAAACCAGAGACCCTCCATACATACATATACATACGCCTGAACATCCATCCCTTCACCCCAGAGCCAGTCATTTCGCCGTGGAAAAAAGACAGCCATCATGGCCCCCTCACAACCAGCATTCACGCTCCCGCGCCTCTACTCCCTCTTCTTCCTCTCCATCGAGCCCCTCTCCGCTCTAGCCGGCGCCTACTACGCTCACGTCCACCCCACAACCTACCTCTCCCTAACCCACTCCCAAATCTCCTCCACCCCCCTTCCCACCACTCCCTCCACCCTCCCCGTGTCAACAACCATCGCGCTCACCCAACTCGCGAACCTCTATCTCCTCTTCGCCCTGAACGAAGCGCTGGTCCTACGCTCTACGTCAGATCTACGAGTCTGGAGAACGCTACTTTTTGGACTGCTGGTTGCGGATTTCGGGCATCTTTGGAGTGTCAAGGCCCTGGGCACGGGCGTTTATTGGAGGGTCTGGGAGTGGAATAGTATGGCGTGGGGGGAATGTGGGGTTTGTTTATGTGGGTGCGGCGATGAGAATGTGTTTTCTGGGCGGCGTGGGCATGAGTGGGAGGGGAGGGGAGAAGGGGAAGTGAGTGAGATGGAATCGAGGCCGGGGTATGTCTTGAGAGATTCACTCAAGTAGGCATTCCGAAGGCACGTAACAAGACCTTTGCTGAGATGGGTTCAAAATCAGGTGTAAGGTTGTTGAGCGTTGAGCGTTTAGGGAGATTCTTAGCCTAGAATCGTTGTAAATCTGTACATTATGCCTTGGGGCTCACTGGACATAAAGCACCCCAGATCAGAGTTTTGCATCATCAGAAAATCAACTGGTATTGCTCCGAACCTCTCGTAATTATCTTGCGAAATTCATGTACACAATGCGTTCACCTCATTATCCATAATATGAAGTGCATGCAACCATTCCCATCTAGCAATCAATATATAGGCATACCTTCCATAAATCATTGCCAAAGAAACCAACTCATGCGTATTTACGCAACTAAGATCAAAGTCAGCATACACGTCGGATAGCATAAGAGGGTATAAACTTACATCCAGCGTCAATGTCTTAGAGCTGTTTGCCTCCTGATCTCTGAACACACCCACCAAGCTCTCACTACCCTGGAACAGACCCGTCTTCAGACTGATGACAATGAACTGCATTCCAGGCCCAGCATGCTCCCGAATATAGCTCATGATCTTCTCCACGTTTGCATTGTCGAGTGCTGCATCGACCTCGTCCAATACGAAGAAGGGACTTGGTTGGTACGAATGGACTGCAAATAGTAGAGCAAGAGCAGCCATAGTCTTCTCCCCACCAGACAGATGTTCCATGTCACGGAAACGCTTCAATGGAGGCATTGCGTGATACTTGATGCCAGAAAGATACGGAGCATCGCCATCCTCAGTATCAAGGTAGGCTTGGCCACCAAGAGGAAATGCAGCGGAGCGAGTGAGATCCTTGTAGACGTGAGATATTTGTTCCGAAATGTGAGAGAAGGCTTTGTTGAAGAGCTCGAAACGCTTCTCCTTGACATCGTTAAAGGCATCGCGGGACTCCTTGGCTTGACGTCGAGCGTCTTCAAAGTCTTTTTCTGTGGATTTCAGGCGTGCTTCAACGCCATCCAGGCGATCGACAGCGCGCATGTTGGGGTTGAGTTTCTCGAGTTCGGAATTCAGATCGGTGATTTTCTGAAGCAGCTGCTCTTCAGCATCTTCTTCATCAGGCTAAACAGAATTAGCGACTTGTCAAAAGGGCAAACCATAGTTTCATACCGTCTTGAGATCGGCATCGAGGCTTTCAAAGTCAACCTCGATTCCGTAGTCCTTCATTGCCTCCTGGGGTGCTTCATCTTCATCTTCGTCCTCGTCAACATCCATTGCATCTGGGTCAGCCTGGAGCAGGTTTTCGTCAACTGGAAGGCTATCAAGCTTTCGCGACTGCTCAGTTAATGGGATCGTGATCTGCTCAAGCTTACAACGTCGTAGCATAGTATATCTGCCAGCGCTATTTCGTTGCATCTCGGTCTCCAAGGCAGTGATAGCTTTGGTGCGTTGCTCAATCTCCTTGCTTCGTTTCGTGACCTCGGCCCGGGCTTGATTGACTTTGTCATTCTTTGCCGCAAGCTTTTCCTTCTGTTTTGCCAGTTCGTCTTCTAAACGCGTCACTTCCGCTTGGTCGACTTCGATTTCTGCCTCTCGCTCTTCCTTGGCATTGGTGTACGTTTCGATATCCCTCTCGAGGTTCTCAATTTGTCCTTCCAACTTCTTGACTCGAACATCCAATTCCTTGAATTGATTAGTCTCCCAATTCACGTTCTGCTCCAATTTCTTCTTCTGGACCGCGAAAGCATTCTTTTTTTCTGCAGCTTCTTGTTCCAAACTGCCTTGCTGTGCTTCATAGCTCCGAATATCTGAGTATCCTAATCTCGTGCAGAAACTTGCAAAGATACCATCCTCAACCTTTGCAACGGCGTCGCGGAACTCCTGTACAGTTCCCCGAATGCTTTCAAGTTCAGATTGTTTCTCCTCAAACTTGGGCTTCATCTCCTTCAATTGAGACACCTCATGAGATAACTCTTTCTTCTTGCTCGCAAGATTCTTCTCGAAACCTGCAAGTTCGCTCTTTTGGTAGGCAAGACGTTGCTCCAATCCTGTCAAGTCATTTTGCAATGTCTCTTCAGCTGCGCCCCTGCGATTGACTCTAGGAAGTGCCTCCATCTCATCCCGAATCTTTTGCTGTTGCCTTCGGAGAATTTCGACATCTTGGTCTTCGAATTGGCGCTTGTTGCCATTCTCGGGACCACGACCACCAGTCATCAAACCCGCCTTGTGAATAACAAAGCCCTCCATGGTGACTGCTTTGACTTGGATTCCTCTCTTGTAGCAAATTTGCTTGGCAGTTGCAAGATCATCACAAACAATCGAGCTTCCACAAGCATATGCCATTGCGCGCTCAAGAGACGAATCAAATTCAATAGTGTCAATAGTCAGGCGAGCTTTAGCCAGACCTTTCAGATTAGCATCAACTGCAGTGACCTTGATGTTGTCCAGAGGAATGAAAGTCATTGGAGAGAAGCGCTGATCCTTAAGGTACTGGACACATTCGGTACCAGTTTTCTCGGTATCCACAATAACAGAATCAAAGTCTCGACCAAGGGCAGTGATAACAGCTTCGTCAAATTTCTTCAGCTTCGGCTTGCAGAGTTCTCCAACACGGCCTCGAACACCTGGGAAGATACGCTTTAAAGACACAATCATTTCCCTAGTTCGTGCTTCCTTATCGTTCTGCCTTCTGCTAGCATTCGCATCGGTCAGTGACTTCAAAATTTCTTGTAATTTTTCGTCGAGCTCAGTGCGACGTTGGTTGGTGCGAACGCGTTCGGACTGTATCTGATTGTACTCCTTTTTCTTGGCATCAATCTCCTTCGAAATCTCGGTCACAGAAGCTTTTGTAGACTCTTTCCGTTCTTGGAGGAACTTGACTTCCCCTTCAAGCTTCTCAACGGTGGCTTGGAAGGCTTCCACCTTCCCCTTCAAACTATTGACCGTCACTTCATCTGTCTTCATCTGACGAACAAGATTGTCCAATTTGGATTGGTTGCTGGCTGTCTTCGTGACGACCTGAGTTCTGAGACTATTGTACTCTTTGAGATCCGCCTCGTCCAGCTGCTTGCCTTGTTTCTTCAACGTCTCTTGCCATTGGAGTTCGAATTGCTTTTGTGCTTTCTCGACGGTCACCAACTGCTTCTTGTAGTCCTTGATTTTGATCTCGTTTTCACCACGTTCCTTGGACAAGGCTTCCAGCCTCTTTTGTATCCTCTCAATGGTGCTAGTAGTAATTCCGATTTTCTCGTCAATCGGGACTAAGCTGCTCTCTTTCTCTTCGATTTCCTTTTCCTTAACCTTGATACTTTTCTCCGCCTTGGTTACCCTCTTGCTGACCTCAGATGCTGCGAGACGGGCCTGCTCTAATTCCTTCTGGTATTGGTCAACATTCCGACGGAACTCCTTCAGGTTTGAGTGGTGCTCCTCAATGCTGGCGCTAGACTCTTCCATCACGCGTTGAAAGTGGTATAATTTCCAGAGAATGTGTTGAACTATGGCATCATCTCGCTCTTCTTGCTTGCTTTGAAATGCCTCGGCCTCCTTCTTCTGTTCCTGGTATTGCTTTATCTCTGAGTTGATACCTCGGCGACGATGCAAATTGTAATTCTGGTTCTCCGCAGCTTGCTCTGCCTCTTCTTGCAAGCGCTCATATTCGGCCTTGTACTCTAAGCTGCCCGAAACCAATTCGATGAGTTTAGTAAGGTCCTTTGGAGACTGCGAAGCAATCTGTTCGACATCACCTTGAAATACCAGGAAGTTCCGGGCTTTGATCAGAATGTTCTCTTGCTCCAATGATTCATTGTATTCCGCCTGAGTGACCATGCGGTCGTTGATGCGGTACTCGCTTGAACCTTGACTCGTAATAGTCCGTTTCCACTTCTGCTCGTCGCCAGCATCATCCTCATACACGGCCATGACCCAGGCGCTCTTGGGATCATTGCGCGCTGGTCGCTGTGATTGTGTTTCTTCGTCTGAGCCGTCCGCGTCGCCATTCGCATGTTCATTTGTAACAGGGGCAGCCGCAGAACCGTCATCATTG
Organism: Lachnellula arida; assembly: GCA_007821475.1. NCBI lineage: Eukaryota > Fungi > Ascomycota > Leotiomycetes > Helotiales > Lachnaceae > Lachnellula > Lachnellula arida. Next base: position 114,994 of record QGMF01000003.1, on the reverse strand, counting down.
ATCTTTGAGGTCTTCAACACCCTTCCACGATACACAAGGTCTTTCAGACCGGTCGAACGAAGTTGGGATGATCTTATGCCGAGAACGAAGGAGATCGCATCCATACTGTTTGCAGATTTAGCATGCTTTCTCTGGGAGTAGTGAATAGAGCAACTTACGAATTGGACTTTCCTGAGCCATTTGGGCCGATAATAGAAGTAAAGTAGGAATCACCGAAAAGGAGGGTGTGAGATCCCTTGTAGGATTTGAAATCTAGATGGCAGTGAGCACTACATTCCATAACATGTATGCGATCACCTTACTGCAAAGTTCAAGACGTATTAACTTTCCCATGTTGAGTTGTACGCGTCTGGACCAGCAGGAGGGGCGCGCGCGCCGCCAAATGGATCACGGTATGTATTAACTTTGCGCCTAATCCAAAATTTAAAACAGATACGTAGCGCGCATTGAAGCAGGAAAGCAGATTGATCAGCGCGAGATGCAGAGAAGCGTTGCTGTCAAAGGTTGCATTAAAGTTGAAAGTTGAAGTCGTGATATTTCCAGTCGCGTCAACTTCTTTGACTGATACTGCACTACCGGCACTGAGCGGCCACCGTAATGAGCACTATCCATCCCATATACAGCACGTGATCATAGCTGATCTGTTCAGACCCCTGGAAAATGACGCAGCCTTGAAAGTTCAGGCCAGGGTATGTTTACCTACCTACGAAAAGATGTTCCATGTGTGAATAGGAACATTTGCTTGGTTCCAACAATAATAGCACCTGACCTGACCTAAGCTCGCCTGACCCTGACTCTGTATCAAGTCGACTCAACTCAAAATTGCCAGAGCCTGACCCTGCGCACCTATTTCAACGCTTGTCAACCAATTATTCCAACCACGATTCTACTGCCTTCAACCATCTTCGTCCACATCATCTCTCAACAACACAAAACACGGCCGCCGTTACACCCTCATCCTCTTATCAACAGCTATTCCACCCATACATATGGGGTTAACTTGCTGCACACTTTAACCTGTGTACTGACGCATCTTACCTCGTGATCCATCGGACCCGCTGCTGCACTTCAACAGAGCTACATTCAAGGTTACCTACTGGTAGACTGGTGAGTTATGTCGAGCCTATGTTTGATATATAGTCCATCTGCAGCTTAGTTTCTGTGTATTTTCATCTTGTTTATCATCTGCGATCATGGCTGACAGTTTCGTTCTTGGAGGAGGCAGACTGCTACGTCGAATATTCTTTGGTATAACTTCCTCGACAGCCCATAAACGTACATTATTGAAAATGTCCGATCCTATACCCATACCAGCTTCAAAATCAGAGCCCGCGATTGATACCCATAGTCTCTCTCCAGAGGCGTCTCGAGCACCAGCTGCAGCGTCTTCAGCAGGATCTTCACCCCCAGAGGGCAGTAAGTCCCCGATGCTCGATGCCTCACATCCGGGCAGTCCGTATATCACCCCACAATTATCGCGCAACGGATCATTCTCTGGGAGTAGTTCATATCAAGAAGACTGGGATGCATTCCCTCCCTTGGAGAGACTGACAGTCTTCGACCTTTTGGATAATTTCGCCCTTCCCCAACAACTGGAAAAGCTGCAGAGAAATATATCAGCACAAACAAATAAGGTCAAAAGGCAGAGGGAGGTTCTGAGAACGAGGGGCTCACATGCGAAGGAGCGCGTAGTCGAAGAATGGCGGAAACGAGTGCCTCCTGCGGACGAGCAGCTGGACAAATACAGAAAGAGGATGCGCGACAGTGTTGACAGATTGGGAAGACGCTGGAACGATACCAAAGCGGTCACTGCTAGAGAAAAAGTCTCTTTTATTTGCGGAGTCTTAAATGTTCTAATCAGTGGATACTTGATTGGAGGGTATCCTGAGTACTTTCATATCTGGTACACAGCGCAGCTGCTATACTTCATGCCGATTCGATACTTCACATATCATAAACGGGGATATCACTACTTTCTGGCTGATCTCTGCTATTTCGTCAACCTCCTCTGTCTGCTATCCATTTGGATATTCCCTCAGTCGAAACGCCTATTCATTAGCACCTTCTGCTTGGCTTTCGGGAACAATGCTGTGGCTATAGCAATGTGGAGGAATTCCCTGGTCTTCCACAGCTTCGACAAAGTTACAAGTCTGTTCATCCACATTATGCCATGCGTGGCTCTACATTGTCTTGTCCATCTCCTGCCACCAGCGGCTCAACAGGAACGCTTCCCAGCAGTCTACGCAATTATAACTTCACCACCAGGATCGAAGACCCACTACTCGCTCTTAGACATGACTCTCTGGTCAACAATACCGTACGCAATATGGCAGCTCGCTTACCACTTCTTGATAACCGTTCGCCGCCGCGAGAAAATCGCTGCTGGACGCCCTACCTCTTTCACCTGGCTCCGAAAATCTTACTCCAAAGCCTGGATTGGAAAAGCCGTGCTTTCTCTCCCAGACAGCCTCCAAGAGCCAGCATTCATGTTCATTCAATATTCGTACGCTGTCCTTACCATGCTACCTTGTCCATTTTGGTTCTGGTACCGCTATGCCTCAGCTAGTTTTCTCATGGCAGTGTTCTGCTGGTCGGTTTATAATGGTGCGACTTTTTATATCGATGTCTTCGGTAACCGGTTCCAGAAGGAGATGGAGGCTATGAAGCGCGAGGTGCAAAAGTGGCAGAATAGCCCTGATATGACGACAAGCCCATCCATGACACCCAAGCTTGATGACGGGCAAGAACTAGGAGCTGTGTCTGAAGGGGCGGACTCGGAGAACCCAGGGAGCCATGCGAGGAGTAGGAGTGTGGATAAAATTCCTCTGCTAAGTGATCAAATTGGTGGCACGACTGGGCTTGATGGGGGAGCAAAAGATGTTGCGCGTGAGAGAAAAATCGGCGATTTACCAGCTTAAATTGGCACGGTGTGTTCTAGCTGATCATACTGGTTGCAAGACCACCTCGGAGGTTTCTCGCCTTCCATGGGCTTTTAGAGGAGTGCTTGATGTCCGGTTCTCTGGGGTAGCGGGGCGGGGCGGGATATACCACAAGGCGTTTAGGCGCACGTTACCAAATTAATGTTAGATCTTTCTTCCTTATAAAATCTTGATCTTCGTGCTATTTGTAAGGGGTCTTGGTAGTATCTCTGTTTCTAGATGCCATAGAATAACTGACCTGCGTAGTTGTCGTTGGCGAAATCGGTGAGCTAGGTAAGATCACCCACAGCTGTGAAGTGTGTACCATTACAAGAGCTGGGAAAGTATTGCGTGACTGAGCCTCCAGGGGGAGCTTCCAGGGAGATATTGATGGCTGGAACATAGAATTTTCGAAAGCAAATAAATAGACTGTGAGATGCAACCCGGTGCCAAGCAGCTAATTCTTTGAAGATGCCAGAGCAAGGAAACTTACCGCGGCGGCAACCAATCCTTCAATTCACAGGTTCCTACAATATACCGGTAGATGATATACTAACACAAGGTATTCCGCGGTGGAGCTCAAGTGTTTCGCGATGCGATGTTGTTGTTATTTGCATCCAAGGTGCCTCCAGTTCTCTCTAATATGCAACCCCTTTACGCGCTTTAGAGGCTGTGGGCCAATGGATGAGGCTTCTGTTACCCCTGAATCAGGCTCAGCCAGTCGGAAGAGCAGCTTTCGCGTTAGGCGGCGCCTTCTCCTTCACAACAAAGCGACGAAAAGGGCAAAACGGATAAAACATTTATGTCCGTTTGGAGCAATTTTGCGCAATGTTTGGGCGGGTCGTGCGTCCCGAGATGTAGAGTCGATGTAGAGTCGCGATGTAAGGTGGCAGAAGCAAAGCAAAGCAGCAGAACGCGACGTGCATTGTGGCCAGGAACTTGGCCCTTAAACCGTGGGTACGATGCTGTACTGGAGGAGAGGAGGGGCCAGGCATTCTGCATCCCTTAGACTTCACTCCTCATCCTCTTCCTCTTCCTCATCTTCATCTCCTGAATAATATCACATTTGTTCAGTCCTTCAATCGCTTAATCATTCTTCTCTTCTTCTGACCGCTTGCGGCTCGAGTCTCTCCTCTCCCCTGGAATAGAGTTGACCCGTGCTTTATCCGGATTCACTAGCGTCCAGCAACGCAACTCCAGCTTAAACTACCGCAGCAATCAAATTACGAGACGGAATAAACAACAATCACCCAACATCGACACCGAACTCGTCGCCCCGTCCGAGGACTTTTGCACAAAAGCGGAGGATTGCTGGTAATTCTGGTGGCGATGCAGTGGTGAGGACTACGATTCGACACTTATCTACGATTCGCTGGAGACCGAAGGTGGCAGGGCAACAGGAGTCAACAATTAGGTCGGTCTCTCCAGGACAAACCCTTCAAAAGCGAAAACCATTGCGCCGCACGAGACCATTAGCTTCGAGGGCACGAATTTTTTCACCCGGCCATCTCGAGTAGTGGTTGATTGGACGTCAAATCCCCGCGTCGCATTAGGTGGACAGAGAAAGCAACCGCAAGAGCTCACCTCGGGTGCGCTACCACTCGGTCACTATGGGTGCTAGCGATGAGATTTACAGTTCAGCCATCTCCCATGCACATATTACGAAAGCCGCAAATGCTTTGAATACACCACCCGTTGCGACTCCACCCCGCACCTCAACCCCACCCCCAGCGATCGAGAAGAGGAAGTCGGACAAGAGAACGCTTGAGAACAATCTGTCGCGGGGTGAACGAGCAACCGGCACACCTACAGCGGAGTCGATCGATCCGAATGCTCTGAGTAAAGCTCTACTGAAGGAGTTTGAGGATGCGGGGAGTGGCAGACATCGAGAAACAACACCAGGGGGTAGTCCAAGTCGGAAGCGCCAACGGGTATATGGTGACAGGTAAGGACAATTTTCTTTGCGCTCGTCCAGAGGTATGAAGGCAGGTTCATAGATCTGGATACAGATCTGAATGAGGCTCTCTAAACATATCTGGGCAAGTGCCGAACCAAGCCTCTAGGACATGTCAGCGTTGTCTCCTCTCAAATGGGCTTTGCTGTCAAGAAGATAACAAGAGAAAAATACAAGTACTGACAATACTAGATTTATTCCAAATCGAGAAGGACAGGATCTACAAGCCAGCTTTAGTCTACTCCATGACGAAGGTTCTCCAGCGACGCCGTCAAAGCAGAAGAAACGAACCCCTCACGGAGAGCTTCATTTTCAAAAAAGTATGTTGTGCGCACATTATCCAAACTTCATATCTAATCAATTGTGTAGCCGAAGAAGCAAATCGGACATTCTCCACTCTACTCCGCTCTGAAATTTTCGACACCACTATCCCACAACCGACACCCCCAAACCTCTCACCAGACACCACCTTGCTCCCCTCTTCACACTCCACTACAAGTCATGACCCTACAAGGTCCCGAACACCACCTAATAATGGGTCTAATACATCACTTCCTGTCTCCTTGACGCCCTCAACCCCCCACAAGAACCTATTTACATATATGTCGCCCCGGCACCACACTAATATTCCCGGGCATCCTACACCGTCGAGGACGCCTCAAAGTAGACATGGCCCCAATTTGAATGCGAGGTCGGAGATGTATAGCCTATCGCCGGTTCGATTCGGCAGCCAACAAATGTTACTTACGCCTCGAAAACAACCTCGCGCAGTCAGCAAAGTGCCCTATAAGGTGCTGGATGCACCAGATCTGGCGGATGACTTTTATCTTAATCTAGTGGATTGGGGAAGTACTAATATACTTGGGGTCGGGCTGGGCAGCTGCGTCTACATGTGGAACTCACAAACGGGCCGAGTCAACAAGCTCTGCGAGTTACAAGACGATACGGTTACGAGTGTCTCCTGGATCCAGCGAGGGTCGCACATTGCAATTGGTACAGGCAAAGGTCTTGTTCAGATTTGGGATGCCGAGCGAGTACGAAGGCTCCGAACTATGACTGGCCACACAGCACGTGTCGGCTCCCTCGCTTGGAACGATCACATCCTCACTTCTGGATCACGGGATCGACTAATCTACCATCGAGATGTTCGAGCACCTGATCAATGGCTCCGAAAGCTAGTCGGCCATAAACAAGAAGTCTGTGGTCTGAGATGGAATTGCGAAGACGGGCAATTAGCTTCCGGTGGTAACGATAATAAGCTCATGGTATGGGACAAGCTTAATGAAACCCCCCTGTGGAAGTTCAGCGAGCATACCGCAGCCGTGAAAGCCATCGCATGGTCACCACATCAAAGAGGGCTCTTGGCGTCCGGAGGAGGAACTGCTGATAGACGTATCATCTTCCACGACACGCTCCGAGGCTCTACAATTAACGAGATCGACACTGGCTCCCAAGTCTGCAACCTTGCTTGGTCAAAGAACTCTAATGAGATTGTCTCTACGCATGGCTACTCGCAAAACCAAATCGTGGTCTGGAAATACCCAAGCATGACGCAAGTCGTGAGCTTGACCGGCCACACCTACCGAGTATTATACCTAGCTATGAGTCCCGATGGCCGAGTCGTTGTCACAGGCGCCGGCGACGAGACGTTACGATTCTGGAACGTATTTGGACGGAAGCCAGGCCAGCGAGAGGAAGGCGACGCAGGGGGTGGTGGTAAACTGGGCGATTGGGGTGTAATTAGATGATCTCTGGATGAGGAGTCACTTGCATCATTATTGGCGTTAACGGCTGGCTGGCTTACGGACATGGGAATCATAGGGAGCGAGCGAACATTTGCGGGATGAGCGATTTTTTGGCACTGGGCATGCTTCTTTGTTATTGCTTTCTCATCTGAGCATATTAGGAGCAGGTTCGCTGGATCAGGCTTACGGAATGATTCAGCTGTAATTTTGACGTCAAGTAGGTAGCGCTGGGAGACGAAACTCAACTACTTAGAGAACAGGTCAAGATTTATGATTGCAAAAAGTGGCTAACTTGCTGGTGCTTTGTGTGACATTCGTAACCGTTCCAGTTCCCATGGGTAATTGGCAGGTGATTAATGCTGAGTCTCAAATAGGTAAGTCGAGCATTGTGGACGGCCGCGAGTGACACGTCAACTGTTATAACTCTCAACGATTCCTCAATAGCCTTGTTGGTTCCAATGGTTCCAACTACGTCGGTTTTCTATAAATTTTCTTTCGCTCATGACCGCACGAAAATCAAACCCCTCTCGGCCAGAAACATGAGGCCTAGAGCAATAAGCATACATATAAAAGGTCCGTCCGTCCACTGATCCAAGTTCAAAGCTACACATTGTAATGAAATCCCAAATGTCTTTTCACAGTTCACTACAAGTCGCCTAACTACCTCTCTTCATACTGTACATAGCAACGAACGGAACCATTCTCTCTTTCGGTTGCTCTCACGAGCTGGACTGGACTGGGTTGGGCTTCTCAAACCGCAACCGGCGACCGCAACCGCTGGATTTCTTGTCTTTGCTTAGGATAGATAGATAGATAGATAGATGGGTTCGGGTTCTCTTCTTAAGGGTTTGAGGCCGAGAAAGGAGGATGAGAAAGTATTATAGGTAGGTAGGCAGGTAGGTGTTTTACTGCACTGCGAGGACACCGCGTAGTAGGTGCTAGTATCGCTCCTTACGCCGTATAGTACAGTATATGTGCGGAGAATTAATGATGTCTGAGAAACTGGCACATCATACGGTACCTGGACTAAAGGAAGGACGAAAGGGTTTGAAGGTATTGGTGGATTATAAGCTGCGTATTACGCGTTTCATCCCGGGAGAGGTTTTCTTATGCCTATACATACTTATACCAAGAGCAGAGACCCTGGCCCTGGTTCTAGAGTCTACAATATAAGGTTAGTCGTCGTTTTTACCTTTCGACTCAGCGATGGGATTGTACCATACCATACCAAGAAAGAACGTAAAATGTTTTGAAAAAGGTTTCCCCGTAGACTAACTGTCGTATGCATTATGGAGACTTTTTAAGAAAGAAAAATAACTTAATGAGTATTCGCATCGAACAAATTTGAAATGTCAGCGCTCCGTAGAACAAAACCATGTCCGTCATAAAAACGAGAAGGCGGCGGGAGGCGCTAAAACCTTGCCTTGCTTGCCCCTCCCTCCCCTTAGCCTCACCTCACCAACACGCATAGCGCGGCGCTAAAAGTTGCAGCTCGCTTACCCTTACTCCGTAATGTGCAAAAAAAAACATCAACAACTACGAAAAATGCCCCCCCGCCAAATAAAAAGAGCTTGAATACTGTATGAGGATCAAAAAAACAATTCCGTAACAGGGAATTGAACCCTGATCTCCTGCGACCTGTGAAGCTTGAGCTCCGTTTGAGAGGCAGAAATGCTAACCATTACACCATTACGGAAGATTTTTGCATATGTTATGGTAATTATTTCTTAATTTGATATATATTGGTATCAAAATCGGCGGATAATTATGGGTCGTTTCGTGCTCTGCTTTCACCGCACCGCTTTATAAGGGGGTCACGGCGTTTAGTACATTAAATGGCTTCGTTTATTTGATTTGATAATATACGGAATTTGAAAGGTTCGAGATGGTATGAAATGGTATATAACGATACATGCACATATTCCCAATCCCACCCCTTATTCAATCACATCAACGTCCCCAACCATAGCACCAAAATCCACATCTCCCTTCCCAACCGTATCAAACTTCCACTTCACATTCTCCCAGCCTCTCCTCTCGCTAATCTCAACCTCCACATCACCTAGCGGTTTCCTCACCGCCGTTCCCAGCTTCATGAACGCCCGCTCGGGCACCTCCAATCCTGCCACGTCGAATCCCAGCACGATGGCTGCAACGAACGACATGACCTCCGTGATGGCAAAATGGCGGCCCGGGCAGAGGTGTTTGCCGCCGCCAAAGGGCAAGTAGCCCTGCGATTGCTTTTTCCGGGTGTCCTTGTCCAGCGTGGACTTCGTGCTCGGCAGGAAGCGCCGTGGGTTGAAGGAATTCACGTCGGGCCCCAGATGCTGGGAGAGGAGTGGGTTATACCCGAGGGGAGTTGGATGACGGCTGGAGATTGGAGGTGGTAGGTTGGCTGGGAGGGCGCAGAGAGAGTGGTGGGCGACACGACGCTTCTGACAGACGTAGCGGCTCCTACAAATCGGAGAGTCTCATGGAAAGTCGAGAGAAGAAGAGGGCATTTTGATTGGAAGAGCGTAGTATCCATCACTGCATACTCTTTCCCTGTCTCGGCTGACTTGCTTCTCTCTACTATCCCTTCTACCTCGGTGCGAATTTCTTCGAGCAGAGAGGGGTCAGACAGAATGTAAGAAAGCTGCCAAAAAGAGACAGGAACAGTATTGGTGGTAGCTAAAAACAAGGTTGAGATTTCAAAGTTGGCGATATCACTATCGCTGAAGCCCCATTTCCTACATGTCGCAAGATGGGAATGTATAAGTCTACTGGCTGATTGATCATGGTGGTTGGCATAATATTTGGCAAAAGCACCTCTCAAAGCACTCCGGCCATGATATGCTTTCGGGCAGATGAAAGTAGGAAGCAATTGAAGCATGAGGAGAGTTACGTCAGACTCGAAATCCCTGTCTTTAAATTAGCAAACCCTCGACATGTATTGACCTGAAAAATAAGTCAATGCGAATACTTGGACATACCAAAGTGCGTTGACAAGCTTTGGGTCACTGGAAAAGGGGTTTTCTGGTCCATATATAGCTTCTGCCGATGCAATTGTAAGGACTTCTCTCGTCCATTTATACAACTCTACTTTTCCACGTTGGCCCAACTCATCGAGAGATTCTGCCACTCTGTCCAAAACCTCTGATTTCAACTCACGAAGCGCTGGACCGGGAGACAGAATTTCGATCATGAGGTTATGATGGTCATTCAAAAACGAATCGCCATTATTTCCATTCAAAGGAGGTCCGTTTAAATCATATCCTGGGGCCGTCTCTCCGCGCATAATCTTCATTCCAGCCTCGCTAATTTCAAACAGGCGTTCTGAAGATTCGACAACAAATGTCCCAAAATCAAATGCTTTGGTGTTCCGGTAGACCGCTTGAATTAGTGCTGGGTCGCAAATAACGTAGATGCGCGAAGAGAAGATTCTAAGAGTAAAGGCGGGCCATGAGGGGCATTTGGAACTGGAGGATCATGATCATCAGTACGTGATGGAAACAAATTTGATGTGGAGGCCCCTATTGTTGAAGGCCACGGTTTCAATATACCTCAGCATTTGCATGTATCCAACTTGCCATCTCAGCATTCCTATCAAATGGCCAAAGAATGGAATCCTGGACGTCAAAACCGGCGGTTCGCTGTTCTCTGAAGTGCTCTTCCTTTGCCCTCTCCTGTAGAACACAGCAACACTTAAAGTGAACAGAATCGCAAGAATAGCTGGCCCGAACATGCTTATGTTGTGATATTGTAAATCTATAGCTGTAGCGACAGGCCGAGTGGTATTGTTTATATCCATGGCGTCGCGCCCACCTGAGCTTCTGCGCTCTAAAAGCAGAGCTTGCTATGGAGCTAAAGAGTAGTGCCTCCTCCTCAGAGGGGCAACGATAACATGCCTTCGTATGAAATAGTGCCGGCACTTGTAAACCTGGCCCGCGAACAAAACAGTGAAGGATGCAAGTATTCAAGAGACAAGGGAAGAAAGAAAAAAGAATCAAATGGAACGGATACAAAAAAGTGCTGGCGTGCTTGGTCTTTGTACTGTACGTTCGGCACCTCGCGTAGAGTTGCAAGCTAGGAAGCCACATGTTTGATGATCATAAGAGGGGGATGATTGAAAAGCAGCTTGAAACAGAGCACCAATGGTTTGAATTATTAAATGGGGCGTGAGATGTAACTTCTTGCAAGCAATCATACCCCCACCACCGAAGTCTTGAAACTCGGTACCCCTCAAGGCCGACTGCCAAGGCCCTTTCTTCGGGAAGCACGACATCCGAGCCTCGCCTCGTTACGTCTAACTCGATGGACTGGCCGGACTGGACTGGAATTGACGAATTGCAGCTTCTCTCAACAAGCCTCGGAATCGCGCCTGATAAAGAGATTCCAGAGAGGCATCTGCATGTGCGGGGTAAGAAGAAGAAGAAGAAGGTGCGGTGAAAGAAAGTACCTGACTCCGTAGCGAGCTGACACTTTCAGCAAGATATGTGCACCTCAAGACCGCCAATCAGCATCTCACATTATAAGGAAGCAGCGAGTGTATATATCTCTTGATTACGACTTCTTCATTCAGGCATATCACTCATAATTAGGCTTCTACTACTACAGCCAAAAAGATATCCATGTTACAAACGAGCTGCTGTCCTCCTTGATTAATCGCCACCACAAACTAGAACTATCCTAGGTATCATACAAAATTACATTCGCCAACTTTCTTCACCCCATATATCAGATTCTCAAGCTGTATAAACTACCATCTCCTTCTAGATCGCCCGTAGAATTACTTTTGACGCTTCCCTGGCCTCTAAGACTAGGCTCCTTCGATCGCCCGCCATTTATGTGCGCAAAATCCCTCAGGCTGGCGTCTTCTTGCCTTCCAAGGGTCGTCGGAGCTTTCTTTGATGTCAGATCGACTGGAGGCGCCATCCTGTATCGTTTTTCGCTGGTTTCTTCGTCCACAATCACCACCATCCAAACGCCAACGCTGCCATTGTTTCCTAGCAATGGCGTGCAGTGGATCCATCTATTCCGGCCTTCGTTATCTTGCTTCGTGAGCCAACGTACTTTGGCTGTAACTCCCCGACCGTCGGCAAATGCTTTAGTCAGCTCGTCTCGAACTCTATTCGAACCTCCGATTCTAGCCATGAATGGGCTCTGGAGAATGCCTGGAACACGAAGAGTAGGACTCGCGAACAGGATTCTTAGACTTGGATACGGTCGGACGAGTAAGTAGTTCTCATAAATGCCGGTGAGCCTGCCGCCCCCACGAGACCTCGGACTAGAATCTTTCGAACCATCAGAACTGTCGTTGATGAGCAGTCTGGGCTTGCTCCAATTTGCGGCTTTGGAGTCTATCTGGTGTTCTTCCTCGATTTCTTTATGCATTTTCCCGCCAGATCTTCGAACGGTTTCCAGTTCCTGCAAGTTCAGCATCTCGCTCAACTCTTCAAATTCGTCCTTTGGCGGAGATCCCAAAGGCCAATCGCCCTTTCTTTTCATTTCTTCGTCCATGTCGGTTTGGATCACGAGACGGTGAAGTGACTCCATATCGGAGCACTCTTTGACAAGACCAGATACGTCAACCTGCGCCCCAATGAAATATTTGATGGTTCCCCGACTGTCGCATAGAGGAGCCATCATCAGCAAGTTCATGAATGGAGATCCATCCCGTCGGCTTGTATCACTAATCAGCTCTTGAAATCGGCTTTAGCTAAGATGTACTCACTAGTTCAAGAAAACTTCATAACGTTCTTTGCCAGCTAGAAGCGTGTCCCTCAACCTTCTGACGCTATGCTTACTGGTCTTTGGTCCTTGGAGAAACCGGCAGTTGCGGCCAATTACGTAAGACATCCCATATTGCGTGGTGCGATGGAATTCTGGCAATATGTAAGTAGCTGTGATCCAATATTTTGGTTGGGGAAATACCTTCGGAAGCAAACACGATAGGGTTGTCAGGCCTCGAAGGATCAGTCAAGCAGAACACTTCCGCAAGTCCGTCCGATGCTTCTCTTAGATTTGGAGGTAGTGTGCCAGTGATCCTCTTTTGTATTGACACGCTGACGGTCTGAATATACGTGTGTGCAATATATGCCGGCAGGTCCTCGCGGACCATTCTATCAAATGCCTGCTTGGCCTTGTGCTCCAAATCTTCATTCAAAGTCGTCTTCGCAGTCCCGGACGTGAAGTCAAAACCATCGATAGGTTCCAACGCCTCTGCGATTGCATTTGAGTAGCTGATAGCTTTCAAAGCTTTGATTGCATCAAGATAATAGATGAGTATTGGAACCGAAGAAGCTCTACTAGCGCTTAAAAATGCTGTGAATCGTAGTAAGAGCGACGGGTCGTTGAATATTATTTGTAGATGTTCGGTTGAAAAGAGCTGTTCTGATCGCGTTTCAAGCGAGTATTGCCTAGGCCCAACATCGGGAGGAGCTACCAGGTCGAATGAACCTGGATCGAAGTCTTCTTCGCCCAAGGGCTCCAGGTGATCATTTTCACCCTGGCCTTTCTGCTGAAGTGGCGGGAGAGGGGCCCCAACGGAGGTCTGGTAAGTCGATATGGAATCGGCTTGAGAGAAGGGTTCCGAACCAACGGTGGAAAGAGCGGGGTCATCGGATGAATCTCTTGGGGAGTCGATTTCTCTGCGCTTACGATGTTCCTTGCTGCTTAAAATGAATCAGTAACCAAGACACAGAATGGTTCACAAAATACACAATTTCCCAACATCTAGTCTCCAGATATCGGTGCTCCTTGCTGATGCCGTGTGCCTAGCAAAGTAAGTCAAGTACATATACTTATGTACTTCTATCTTAACCCCGCAGACTCCTCCCACTTGTCCTGAAGTATCATTGTACGTTGTGCTTTTCAAAATCAAGATCTGCGAACTTGCAACATACCTCACTTGCTCTGGAAATTCCAAAGGCTGTCTGGAGTCCATTTGTGCCTTGAGAGTTTGGACATGGGGGCTGCCTGGTCTCGGTGGCTCATCGAATGATTGCGGGGTGGGAGAGGCTCCGTGAGCCTCAGACTTATGGAAAGGGATATTTCTGATTTCGGCCATCGTATCTGGATTTTGGGGACGTGGGAATGGGAATGGGAATGCAGACATCGAACGTGAACTGTAGAGGACAAGACAAGAATTTAAGAAAACACATGTCGTCCCAAAACACATGTAGTCCTAGGCTCGTCATTGAATTGAGGGGGTCTAGCTTCAAACAGGTACAAGGGAGTGACCAATGAAAGGGTTTTCTGGAGACTACTTTACTACTGCGCTCTGCTATTGAATAGGTAGCTACCTAGTCCCCTACTTCCATGAACCCATATTAAATTTCACGGTAGTACGAAGATGTACGACCACCAACGCTACCCATACAAGACTTTGAAATTGGAGTGCTCTCTAGCCGGAGCACCAGTGGAGCATTAATGGTAATTTTTACATACCTGAGTACCTACGGACATGCCCTTTTTCCTTCTTCCAGTCTGCCTGCTGCAGATTGATTGTTTCAATGAGTTTGAGGACCGTCAAAAGAAAATGTCGTCACGCAACGTCGTCATGCACCGACTGGGCCAGAATCCATCTCGAAAAGCACGGATCGCTGGTACCGGTAGATGATGAACGTGGCATATCGCAAGATAGCCCGATCTCGAGCTCAATTATTTCCCAAATAAGCAAAGAATACATGGGGACGTGGATCGTGGAGAGGACTTCATCACAATAAGGTTTTGTCAACAAGCTTGCATAGGTAGATCAGCCAAGATCTGGTAGATCAGCCAAGATCAGCCGAGATCTGTGTCATCCCTGTCAATCCTGAATTGGGCTGGGATCACCATATGGGGCCGCTTCCAATTCCTGCAACGGTTAATCGTCCATTTAGCGTTTCACGTGTGACCAAATTTCCAAGCATTGTTAGCATGACTCGCATTGATTACTATACATTACAGTTCTCCATACTCCGGAAAAAAAGGAAAACATTTCAATTCGGGGCTTGGTTGAACTTTTTGACTTTTTGCTCTGCTCCGACAAGTTAGGCCAATACGCAGTAGCTTATTTTAATTCATACTTAATCCTTAGGTAAGAATATATGCCACTACCTGATTGGCGCGTCCTTTGAAATACCCGTTGGCCTGAGGCCCCCCACCCCCACTCATCCCACCCAGCTCCCCGGTTGGGCGTCGCCAGCTCCTCAGTCGTGGGAAGCCACCCGACGATTACTGACGCCATGGTTTACCCGGACTGAATCCTATATCTTTCGGTCGAAAAGTGGCCTAATAATCCGGCTAACGAAGGGTTTCAAGTTAGAGCGCATCCGTTCTCGGATGTTCGGCTCCTCAGTACTGTAGGCCTACTCCTCAGAACATTACCTTGTCCCTGCATCTATTATTGAGGATAGGTATATTCGTCAGACGGCACTTCACTCCGTATGTATTGGGGTCGATAAGACCATACACCAGATATTACAATGGCATGCATTCAACAAGATGACTGGCAACTGCCACTATGCCAGCAACATGGTTCCTATTTACAATAGTGTACATATAGTGTAAGCAGCTAAGTTCTATACAATAGCGCTTGCTAACCCCGCAAATCCTTATTGAGAAGTAACTTTGACCATGAGGTAGGATTGCCGCCTCTTCTATTCCCTGGGCGCAATCTGCCGTTGTTGCTGGGCAGCATTGCGGCAGAGGCTGCTTGGACATCGAACCTTCCAGTCGGGCCCAGTGGAGTGGATACTGCATCAACTCGGATGCCCGTTCAGAATCCATCCCCATCTTTCCAATCCCTCCCAGCTTCTTTGGCCCTGTTCATTGCAACGTTCCCCCTCTCTTTTGCCTGCTGGACCTTCCGCGTCTCCCAGGCTGACATGCCGTTGATTTTGCCTTCCAGCTCCAAATCTTTACCTATTTCTGGTTCCTCCAGCTCTGTTCCACCTAGCCCATTCTGGTATTCTTCAGTCCTTTGGCGCCAGCTTTCCAATTCCTCCTGTAGGGCTACCCGCTCCTGACGGCGAGCGAAGAAATTAGCATACTCATTCTCACCACCAAAACAGACACCAAATCCATCACAGTAGCAGACGTTTTCTTTTGGACATGCAACGCTCTTTCCTGTGAACAGGTACTGCCACACGTACTCCCAGATTCTCCCGCTGATATAGTCTGAGAGATTAGTTGTCATTAACCAATCTCGGCAAAAGACGTATCTTGCTAACGGTTGACTTCTAATAGTCTCCCTCGATATCGCGAATTGTGCACAGCATGGCTGGGCTAGTACGTCCGGTATGTTGTCGAAAGGGAACAGTTCCAGCCAGGTCCTTGCGAGCATTGCTTGTTCTTGCTTGTTGATATCTTCTTCGACAATTTTAGGATTCATCCACGACGGACAACCGGGGCTCCAGTGGCATCGCATGTTCTGCAAACGAATTAGTAGGTGTCTTTTAGATGCGTTTCAAGAGTTGATGGGTCAAGCCTCAAGAAACAATGGACAGCTCATGACGAACCATGTAGCCCTCTCGCTGCACACGCTCCGCCGATAAACGACCTATCATTTGAACCGCATCTTGGCCGAGGAGGTCGTTGTTATGCCAAGCAAATTGGTGAGAATGCATGAAAATATTGACATCAGAGAGATTGTTGTAGTGGTCGATGATATATGACAGATAGACCATAACTTCGTGTCCTTTATTTTGCGGTGGATATAACGCTGCTGTTGGATCGTCCACAACGTATACTGCCTTTCTGAAAAGCTTGTCATCCTCAAAGTTTTGATGAAGCCAGCTCACGTCCTCTTCCACAGTCCTAGGAATCACAATAGTTTTTGTGTAAGATTCGTCCACTGCCTTGAGCTTCCCAGGTTGAAATGACACTTTGGCCACTGCTCCTAGATCCATTTGCTGATAATTTTCCGTTTGCTCTGCAGGGCTAACTGGATCCTCAACTTGTGACGGCGTTTCCTTCGTCTCCGTTCCTATCGGAGTTTCTTGTGGGGCGGGTGGTTTCGGTGGAGGGTCATCCTCAACTTGTAATGCCTCTTCAGTCGTGTTCGTTTCAATTGGTATGTCTTGTGAAGCAATTGGAATTGGCGGAGGGGTAATCGTATCCTCAACTTGCAGTGTCCCTTTCGTTGTGCTCGGTGCCATCGGAATATATTTTGAAATGCGTGAATCCGATATATTCCATGTCACCTTTGGCATCCGAGGCGTGGCAAGCCAGAATATGAAGCTCATTACAATGAAGGATATTATGGGTAACCCTCTCTTTGCCATCTTCGGAGAGTGCATTCTGGCATGCAAGAGACACGTGCACGTTCTTCTAGAAACTGCCGTCCTGAATTCCCATTAGTCGCAACAGATGGAAGTGTAGATGGGCAGTGATTTCTTACAGCTGTCATGATATGGGCACCTCAGACGTCGATAAGCAATTCCGAATCCTCAAGTTCACGCATGTATTCGAGCCTTCCAGGGGTTGTCTTTGAAAAACCTGGCCGAGGGCTGGAGTTTTATGTTATAAACTTAGCCTGGCTGCCACTTCCTAATTTAGGGAGATACATTCCTTCTCTATTAGTGTTTCTCCGATTACACTTTGTCGACTCGGAAGTCGCAAGTGATTCCAAATTAGAAATCCGAGGTTGACCTATTCACTCGGATTCGCTTGGCAGTGCAGTATTCGGGATGAGGCAAAAGTTCATTATTGGAAAGGGACAATTATGGACCCCACTTTATCTTTTCAAGTGAATCTTTTCTCCCAGGAACACAACTTATTCTTCTTAGCTTTCTCAAATGGCTCTTACTCTTAATTTAGACTTGCGCAACAATAATAGGTACCTAGGTAGCTCTCTTCGATGCTGTTTTAGAAATCCAGCACGGAACATACCCGTACTAGGTCTCGACCTACCGTCTTAGTGAGCACTTGTCAGAAACATACTCCGTACTATATCAAACACAAACACCATGAACTACTCCGTACAGTATCTACATTACAAACAGATATGGATATGCTACTTGTACGTCGAGAGTTCGTCACCAGTGCTTGATGTGATTGGTCTGATCGCGTCGCCTGAACTACTGTACACTAACACAAGATTCAGCCCAGCCCTGCCAGCCCAGCCCTGCACAACTTTAGAATAGCTAGCTAGCACAGCCGATCAAATGCGCCATCTGACTGCATGGTACCAAGTAAGCATGTCCCGTACTAGGTACCTATTCCATCTCTCATTAGCCTTATAATCAGCTCGTACCCCCGTACATGTACAATTAAGGACAAAGCTTATCAAAGCGTCGTTCCTTCCCTCCCTACTTCGCTCGCTTGGCGAGTCCGAAAACAAGCTTAAATTCTCGGATGCATATTTGGATTCATTCCAGAAGACGCCGGGACGCCTTCCTTCGTAGGTTAATCCTTACCTACATTAAGGGAGGTATGGAATCATGGATATTATAGTTGCCTGATGCTATTAAAATTCTTGGCTTATAAATTTAAAAATCAAACAAGACGGGAGGTTTTTTAAGCACCAAGTTCCGCTCCTTCGATTGCCAGCGCTAGCGTCTAATCGGTCCCCCCTGAACTTTCCTCGCCTATCGCGCAATAGTGCTTCCTCTCTCCTCACTATAGAGCATCTCCTTCTTTCTCCCTTCTGCTTCTCTCTCTAGCACACAATTGTACTTCCTCTATACCCCCCCCCCCCCCGGCCCCCCTCGCGTCCTTCTTCTACTCCCACTTAAACAACAATATTTCATTCCCACTTACTCCATGCATAACCTATTCCCCCCCCACCAGCCCTTCCTCCATAAGCTTACTCCGTCCGTACACCGAGCCGCCGGGGCCACGCTTAAGTCATCAGCTCGCCGCCAATATAATCACCCAATCACCCAACCTCCGCACCGATTAATCCCAAAACCTTCTATCCATCTATCCATCTATCCATCTATCTATCTATCTATCTATCTATCTATCTATCTATATCTAGACACCACTCCATTCATTACGATAAACTTCCCTTCCTGCAAACTAAAAATCCTTAATGGCAAAGTTGCGCTAGAAGCTAAAGCCCACATTGAAAGTATACCTAGTAGTGCGTATGCCTGCGCCTAGCGAGATCCGAGGCGAATCCGAAGAAGCCATTTTTAGAACCTCGGATTCGAGGGCATTAGATTCGCAACTAAGTAATTCTCGGGTTTAAAAATAGCTATTTGCCATTATTAGAAATACGGAATTCGAAAAACAAGTACTCTCGATGCATGCATACATGCATGCACTTTAAACTGAATAGTGTTTTTTCTATATAACTTTGCACTCGTGTAGTAGAGACACCATACCCCTTTATCGATACTCTCATTCTCGATACCAAAAGCGGCACTCGTTATTAGCGACTTTTAATGCGCCTGGTTACCCTGGAACTATAAATTGGTGCTGCTTTTTCTGCCTACGGATTACTGAGAGCACGACACGGCTCTGTTCTGAAGGATATAGACGGAATGAGAACAAGAACAAGGTGGCAGGCAGAAGTCGAAGTCTTTGGCTTGAAGTCAGTCAATGTTTAATGATTCAGGACTTCCAGCCCTTGAAAATACCAGCAAACGAGAACTTTCACATCTTTCAAATTGTATTACAAAAAATGAAAGAACTCAAAAGGTAACCTAACTAGATAGTATCATTCTCAACTTGCTATTGGTCATTCTTTAGGATTTTTATATTCTTTTTGCAATTTATTCTACATTTGATTCAACGAGACCAAAACGCCCGGCATCAGGTCATCGACTCAAAACTCTTTACACTAGGGGTATCCCAAGGCATTCTAGTATCCGCACCAGCATCAACCGTAGATAGGTTCTTCTCTCTCCTGCCACGTTCAGGTTGGGCCGCGTCCGTTCTGACAACACTCACTTCGCCCTTCACTCCAATCTGACCCATACCTTGTAGGTGGATCATGCTCTCGTTATCAACGCTCCTTCTAAGCCTGTTTCTACTCTTACTACCACCCGCTTGAATAGTCGTCGTGGTCCCAAGGTTGTGGCCCTTGCCCATGAATGCAAAGGTTTCCAAACCAGTCTCTTCCCCAGGTAGTTCGGCGAACACAATTTCAGCCCTTGTACTTGCATACAAGAGCACGTCTAACCATCCATTGCATGCTATCAGCGAACCGGCCATGCAGAAGTAGCCGAGAGAGACATCGGCCCCAGTTAGTGAGGCTATTCGACCGGCGGCGAGAGGGGCCGTGCATATGGTGTATATCAACGGGTAAAGGACCATGAGCGGAGTAGCACCGTGGGCTGCATTGTTCGAGATCTGACCCGAGCGAGACATTCGGCGCATCCAGAAGAGTACAAAAGCATAAATGACAACCGTAGAGCCTATGCAGATAAAGATCCAAAAATAATGGAGCCAGAGACGCTCAGCGGAATATTCATCACTGATCCAACACTGTCATTGTCAGCACACTAGTACAAGGTGTTACATTGCTAAAAGAACTTACCCATGCCTTGGCCCGTCCGTAAAAGCCCCTGCCATGCATGATCGGTCCAATTGCAGCCATCAGGTAAACGAATACCCAATCCGCGGCAACGACACAGTAGAACGTCTTAGTAGGTAGCCTGTAGTCTTTCACTAGACTGAAGAACGTATGTATCGCGATCGTTGTGATGAAGACACTGCTCGCCAAGTCCCCCGTTGATACAAACCAGCCTTGGGCAAAACATATTGGCGTATTGATGAGAATTGCATTGTTCCTTAACGCAGTGATGTTGAGCAAGAAGGCTAGACCTTGTTGGATATCGGCGAGGAGGAGATTGTAGATCAAGAACAGGAACTGATTCGTTGGTGCCTTGACTGCAGAATTTCGATGCCATGAAATGAGACGCCATGTCAGGTAGAGGAATAATGAAGTCGAACAGAAGAAGGAGAGAAGTCCGAAGGTTGAGACCGCTACCAAGCCGTGTGATAGCACGTCAGGGAGAGGCGACAATGCCGCGGAGGCCTTGATAAGTTTCATCGTCCTTATTAGGTACGGAGCGAACCGCAAAGTCAAAGTCAAAAGCAAAAGAGATGGAGAAGAAAACACCGTCGGAAACCGAAGTAGATATATGGTGCCACAAACCACAAACACATGGCGACAGGGATTACAACAGGGATAGCACATCTAGATTCTAGGCATGTGGGATGGAGGGGGTTTGCCAAGTCCACTTGAAGAATTAATAAATCCGCTAGAAGAATCGATAAGTCGATGTACGCTAACCTTACCAGGAAGGGATTATCTTCAACCAACATATAGTAAAAATTAGGAATAGGTAGTTACGGAGGTATACTCCGTAGATACTCCTCGTGGCTAAAAAGTAATTTGATTCCCTTCTTACGCGACGCGATATAATACATTCTCTAAAAGTGACTTGAATTCACTATTTGTTTTAGTGGGACTATAAGTCACTATTCTTCCTAAACTAGCTAGCGTAAGTCGACTCTTATCAACTCTTCGAGTGGAAGTATCTCCGTGCCTACCCCGTAGGGGAGCCCACATGGAGGCCTTCCCATTGGCTGAATGAGCCCTGCAAATCGCTCGCATGCTTGCACCCTGCTTAACCTTAATGCTGCACAGATCGCCCGCCAAGCCTTCCTTAAATTCACAGATCACCTATGTACGGAGCGCCTCCTACTCCGTACCTAGGTACCTAGTCAACTCAACGTTGTGTGGATATAACTCGCATTAATTCAAGACGCTGTTGATGAGACGTAGATGGAGAACAATCACCGCAAAACGTGCACCATGAGCCTACACGTTTTCGGAAAAACTAGTAACTCTAGTTGAGTCTACGAGTACCTTATGACTTCAGGGCCGCGTTTGCTCGAGCTTGAAAACGCCTGAAAACGCCACACAACTCTTCAAACAGACCTGGTCCTGGTGAAGTCATGGACGGCCCGCGATTGGCACTACGAAGTGCGGAATTGTATCCGGGTCTCATCTAATAATAATAGGGGAAATGCAATTTGTAAAGTACGGAGTTAGTGACAGAACTAAACTAAACCCCTCGAATAATTGGCTGCAAGAAGCCATTACATGCGAAGACTCTTGGTCTGTGACTCTATGGCATCTTCGCAGGCCGTGTCGCGTTCGGGCGCCGTGAACCTACACCTATCCTCCACGTGTGACGGTCACCACCAAACGGGCGCTTATCTTAAAAGGCGCCTCGTTTTTGTCCTAGGTATCACAGGTTTCAATTCCCAATCTCGGGACTCACGTGTTGACAAGCAGTACTCCGTACATTTAAGGAATCACTCCAGGCCTAACTCTTATACGATACGATACGGCTCTCCGCCCAAAGCCGCCAATCGAGATGCGGAAAAAGCAATTGAAGACTAAGTGAAGGGGTTGAGGATACCCCGCAATTTGAACTTTCTTTCAGCTTTGTCCCCCTCGTTTTCCATTCATTTAAAGATAACGAGCCCGTGCCCGAAGGATCCTGGTATTCCTCCCGTCTCCCCAAGCATATACCCTTGAGTTGAACAATATGTCTAGGCATGTGGTCTCATATCATTCGGTTTCATGTACCTGTACTGGCCCTTCCCCAGAGTGGCAGGAGCGTTGAGACTTTCCGTCTCCCAAGACGCTACATATCGAGGAGGCTGTCGCCAATATGCGTATCATACCGAGTAACTGTGTGGCAGCCATTTCCCTAGTTTGATATGGCGCACCATGTTGCATGGTACAGGATACTGAACATAAGTTAGATCCTGGTGCTCCCAGCCTTAGCCGCAGCCTCAGCCCTTCTTTCATCCTTCGCGCCTTAACATAA
Source organism: Lachnellula arida (assembly GCA_007821475.1). Taxonomy (NCBI): domain Eukaryota; kingdom Fungi; phylum Ascomycota; class Leotiomycetes; order Helotiales; family Lachnaceae; genus Lachnellula; species Lachnellula arida. The sequence continues at coordinate 92,616 of QGMF01000003.1, read as the reverse complement.
TACTTTACGATCTTAGCGAGCTGCTCGCTGGAGGATTGTGTGGGGTAGGGACAAAGATAACAATCAGACCTAAAGAACAATCGTGAGATCTGATTGATGAGCTCGAAGCGAACCATACTCCAGGTCGAGCTCGCCACATTACTTGGACCCTTCTCGCTTACCCCTATACTATGGCTCTGACTTACCCGCAAATATTGGAATTTCAAAGGTGGTTCATGTCTCGCGGCAATCCCCAGGAATGAAAATGGAAGCACGGATAGAGATATTTTGAAGCCATGATTTGGATGCTTCTTAGAAATTCAAGTAGAAAAACATTGGTTTTTGAATTCTGAAGTGGCTTTTGATCGGAGGGATATATGTCGGTGCAGGATATGGTAGCTTGGAGATCATATGGTTGTCCCGAGACGCAGTCGTTCTTTCCGTTCAGTTGGGGTCAATAAAGGGGGGGAGCGACATAATGAGCGTTTCGTAGCAAGACCCGTCTCCAACTCTGAGTCGCTGAGCCGTGTAAATGGCGGGTAACTGAATAAAGTATCATGAGGCTGTAGCAATAAAGAACTCGAGAATGTTTGAACATAATAGTACTCCTTGCCGTGTACCGCAGGACTCCACAAGGTGTAATTTATATTTCTCGGCTTCCGACAGGAGTAATGGAGGTGAGTGGCAAAGCAGAATAGGAACGTAGGAAGCCTTCAGACTGGAAATATCTGTATACAGAGGATATCGACAGGGGTAGAAATACATACTTTACAACATATCTACATCTTCTACAGTACCAACTATTTCTTTACCCCCACCAATCGATCCAATGCTTTTCCATCATCGAGTGCCCATCCACCGGTAATATCAAGCTTGCATGTTCTCTGCTTCACTTGCACTTTCAGAAATCCCTCTCTCATAAAAGCCCTCCTTGTATTTTGGAACAAGCTGAAGAATCCTCTGCTCATCTGTCTGAACGGCAAGGTCATTAAGTGACTTCTCTGGTACTCCAAATCCTGCTGTCTCCGCAGTTTCTTCTCTGCATTCATTCGTTTGATTTCAGCCGGAGTAAGACGCTGCGCAGGCGTAGGTCCCAATGGCACCGGAAGCACCAATTCTTGGGGCTTGATGTAGACCTTCTTAGTAGGCAAGAAAGGCACCATCCTTCTGAGCTCCACCTCGAGTTGCAATTCTGGAATAGAACCACCTGCAGCTGGTGTTCCCAGAGTACGCGTAACATTTCTCGGTATGGCAGAAATTGACTTGATCATCATAGAGGGTCCAAGAATAAGATGGCCAGCGAAGCCGCCCATGAAGACACTCCCTACTGCAAACGCGTAACGTGTCCATGTTGACAGGCCTTCTCGTTCTTCGTAATAGACGAATAGTGCGTAACTGCCATGGACTATGAAACAGAATGCCGCGCCATAGCAGGCTAACATGAACATGCTTGCCGAAGGAGCTTGATAGAGGAGTGTTGGGTGAAGTTTTTGGGCGAGGATGTTGGCATAGGATTGGTAGACTCGGGGTGGTGGGGGAGCAGTTGCTGTAGCATTTGTAGGCGCATATGAGGGCTTGCTTTTAGGAACGACGCGTTTGGGGCCTTTTGCTGCTCGGAGAATAGGCGCGTAGGAGAAGAATCGAGGTTGAGATCTGATACGGGGAGGTTGAAATGCTCTTGCTCCAAAGGCACATTGGTGCCTCAAAAAGCACCCTCTTGAAAAAGCCGACATCTGTATATACTATATTAGCAACTTGGAATGCAGTCACCCTTCAGGGATTCCAATTCTTACCTTTGAAGATATTCAGAGACGTGTGGATGGAAGGTCAAGAAAAAGTTCAACCTGCCGATTCGGGAACGCTAGCCGGGAAATTCGTTGGGTTCACGCGAACACCTCTCAACGTCTGCCACCAAGCTCCGGAACCTTCAACCTAAAAAGCCAATTGAGCTTTCAATCTTCACAGCCAGTATGGCATCTTTTGCGACAGCTTGTCGTCTGTCAGCCAGGCTTACATCCAGGCAATTGCGACAAGATGCCGCCGCTCGAGGTATGGGCATTCCCGGAAGAAATAAATCAGAGGACTGGTACTAATCTATTGGGACAGGTTTCCGGACCTCTGCAGCGTGTCTGGCTGCTCAAAACTTCACTATGCCGGCATTATCTCCTACTATGACCGAAGGCAACATTGCAAACTGGAAACTCAAGGAGGGCGATTCCTTTTCGGCCGGTGACGTGCTGTTGGAAATTGAGACGGACAAGGCATCAATGGATGTGGAAGCTCAAGACGATGGGATTCTCGCAAAGATCACTCTAGGGGATGGGGCAAAGGCGATCAAGGTTGGAACCCGGATTGGAGTTCTAGCTGAGCCGGGAGACGATATCAACAGTTTGGAAATACCCGCAGAAGAAAGCTCCCCAGCGCCAGAAGAAGCATCCAAGTCAAAGCCCGAGAAAACGTCCGAATCCAAGTCAGAAGCTGCACCCAAGTCTTCTTCCGCAGATTCGTCCCCAGCGAAGTCCTCTAAACCCGTGGAGAAACAGACCTATCCACTCCTACCATCCGTCTCGCACTTGATCCACGAACAAGGTCTCGAGCCAGCAGATGTGGATAAGATGACCCCCACCGGACCCAACAACCGATTGCTGAAAGGCGATGTTCTTGCATACCTGGGCTCAATTTCCTCCTCATACCCGACTGAGCTCTCAGCCAGGATCCAAAAGCTCTCTCACCTCGACCTCAGCAACATCAAGCTTGCCCCACCACGGCGCCAAAGCCAGCGCAGGAATCCGCACCGGCCTCACCACCTGTCGCCGAAGAGCTTGAAGTCGCAGTCCCTATATCCATGTCCTCCGTTATTGAAGTGCAGCAGCGGATACAGAAGACACTTGGAATATTCATGCCGCTCTCAACGTTCATTGCTCGTGCTACGGATGTTGCAAATGACAATCTACCCCAGTCGAAGACTCACAAGCCTTCTGCAGACGAGCTTTTCAATCAAGTGCTTGGACTTGACAAAGTCTCTTCTGTGCACGGTGTAAGGGGTGCATTCTTACCGCAAATCACGGCATTGCCTCAAGCCGCCCCTGCGATCAAGCCAAGAAAGCCGGCAGCAAAGAGCGTCGATATAATCGATATCCTCTCTGGCACGGCAAAGCCCTCTAAACTTGCTTCCAAACCTGCGCCTGGCATGTCGGCCTCGGTCAATGTCTTCAGTGTCACGGTGCCGAAGGGCGATAAGAAGAGAGCGCAGATCTTCTTGGATAGAGTAAAGACTGTTCTGGAAGGAGAGCCCGGGAGACTTGTGTTGTGAGGAATAAGTTGTATGTAGTATAGCCGCCACAATAGATACCATTGCAAAGATATGACCCCAGTAATTCTTCAGGAGACTCACGACGAGCTTGGATCAAGTCACATCCACCATAAACACTCCACATCCAATTGTTCTCCGCATAGGGCTTGTTATAAGTGTTACAGCAATTATTCATGAGCACTAAAACCCGCCTTTCATTTCTCTTTCAGGATTCAATATCAGAGCTCTACTTGCCCTGAAAGAACCAGTACCTAGTTAAGTCGACTCACTAATCCCTAATCCTCTAAGCTCCAAGGGAATACAGGCCTACAAGTAATGGCTACGTCTCTTATCTATCACATCTGCATGAGCCCCAACCCAGTCCAGTCCCTCGAACAACCCCTTTGCGCTTTTCAAATGAGCAATGCATGCGTGCCTCTTAGATCCACCTTTCAAAGCCAAGCTTACAGTATATTCCAGCCTCGAATACTGAAAATACAGCATCCTACTCGTTGAGTAATGTGTATACAGACAGATATACCACCCCGTTGTGGTCAAGAGACCCACTGAAAGAGCTACTGACACGAGGGTCAATGTAAATTGCGACATGAGATACTCATCGACGACGTTCCTAGCATCAAAAAGGATGCGCGTAGCTCTTTTCGGAAAGATAGATGATTCTGGGTTGTATCTCATCAGAACTTCGATATTCATATTGCTGCTTTCTCTTTCGATAGGTTGAGGAGTGGAGTACGTGAAATGGAGTAACAGAGAGGATAGATACCTGGGTTGGCGATGAGGAGGATCTGGGCTCATGGGTGAAATCGCCGGGACTGTCTATATATATATATATTAGATGTGTTGAGTTGGGAGAACAGTCGTGTATATGATTTTGCTATTTTCGTTGTCCTTGGACTGCTTGCTGCCTCTGCTGCTTGATATGAGCTCTTTAAAGGTGCCATCGGTAGAAGTAGTCTAGCCTTGAGGCTTCGAATATATCCAGATGCTTGGAAAGGGAGGCTAAGAGTTAAATACTTGCACATATTATAGGCAAGTGATAATATGTGCAAGTGAAACTTTCGTGGTTCATGTATGCATTAGATGTGAAAACTTCACACACTTCTTGACAGACTGGGACACCTCTTCCCCAAAAGCATTTTTCCAGACTTCTCGAGTCTCAAAAATATCAACTTTATCACTACGTGGATAAAGCGCTTAGTGAATGACCTCTGTCCGAGCGCGCCGTCACGTACAACGTAAAGTCCCACTTCAACCCATTCGATGGCTCCGCGGGATCTAGGCCCTTCGAGGCCTCACCTCTCAAGGTCCGTCATCGGCTCACCATAATCGAGACATTATAGCGTCTCTCTACCACTTAACGCGGTAGCTTTCATCGCTCAGTGGGAATATCTGCTGGTAAGACTTCTTGATCTAGTGAAAACGAAAGGGGCTGACAGGATCAACAAACACAAGGAATGCACTTTTGACCATTGTGCAATGACGTTTTGTACATTTCAGGCTAGTGCGCCTTCCATTTTCTCTTCGGTGGCGAGACACTTGAAGATTCGATTACCAGTCCATAAGAATGCTTTCAAAGCTTCTGCTAGCTGAAGGAACTCCCAACCACGGTCCTTTTTTTTCCCTCTCAACTTAAAGGGGCTCCAATGGGAGCGTCAACGGCGGCCAGACGGATGATAAAGGTGAAATTGGAAAAACATACACTGGAAATTTTCAAGAGCTGTGGATCATTGGAAATGTGTAGGTCTGACGAGTCTCGAGACAATCTTGAAGTGGAAGTTCACAAACAGGATGGAATGAGAGATGAGCCTTTCCTTCCCCTGAGTGAGCGAATTGTCCATGCCCTAAACAAGTGCAATTCAGAATTGGAGCAAGATCTTCTCACATATCCCTTACTCGTTCAATTCCGGAGATCATGCTAAAAATTGAGGACACATGGATATCCATAAAACGCGGATACCTCAAGTCGATTATTACGAAGAGATTTTGATTGAAGTAGGCAACTCTGCCTTGGGTCTTGTCGTTGGACTTAGTCATGTTGACGTGTTGGCCAGATTGCAGCAATGCAGCCTTCGGGTTCCGTCCCAGGAAGATTTTCCATCATCACGATCTCAAGTCCCCTATCCTATTCCTGGGTAAATCGCCAGCAGATCAAGCACTCCACAGGAATCAAAGTTGTAAAGTCCAATGTCAAGAGAATGAGTAAAGCAAAATACGAAGTAGGGAACCCCACACTGAAGGCCTCTCTTGCCAAGCTCTTCCCTGAGTACGTCACTTGAAGCCGTCACTCACGTGAATACTTCAACGGCAACGACGCTGATCCATCTCTGAAGTATTTGACGCTCAATGATTGTTGTCTATGGTCAGGCCTCGAACCTTGAACCAAGAACACACCGTATTGATACGTAAATCAAACAATGTACTGAGTCAGCTAGTATGCCCCTAAAAGGCAGATCAAAACCGTTATCAAGATCTTCGATGTTACTTGGCCGCATGCATCAGCTGAGGAGGATAAAAGGCAGACTTGCCTCAAAAGGATCTCATATGCGCTTCCAAATACTGTAATACGCTAATAATAATGCCAAATTCGCCATCGGTGATCTACTTCAAATATACCGTACCTGGGGCTGCACACACACCTTTTTCTTTTCGCTAGACTCTTGCCCGACTAGACCGTGATTTGCGGGAGATTCGGGTAGCCCTCGTCGTCGCCGTCGACAACAGCGGTGAGTGCTGCACTCACGATGGTTTGGAAGGTGTTTTGTTGGAAGGAACTGGACCTTATTATTGGAAATAACAAATATGCGGCATCGGATCGGACGTTTTGCTGAAAGAAGCGCTGGTGCCGCCAGGATTAATATTTTGGTGTGGTGTGGTGTGACGAATGATGTGCATGAGAGAAGGGCACGGATACTGTAGTGATAAGATCAAATTAAGGTTTTTATCAGTGGCGTTCTGGGGGTCGTGCGTTGTGGTTGTGTCTGGGAGTCTCGAGGGAGTACGGAGTACCTCCGTACAGTACCGTACCGTATCAAGGCCATGGAGGGGTTCCCGGCATGATCCCATATTTGAAGCATCGATCCCCCCCTCACCGCTACGGAGTACCGCTGTCAAAAAGAGGCTTGATTACTGGCAGTCGCCGTAAGGTTGTGCAACCGGACCTAACTTACATCAAACAGAGAACACAGCACGCGGCATGCTCCCTCTGTCTTCCGGCATTCCAGATCTGAGATTTCGCTTTTGCAGCCGAACTTCAACCAGCCGATATTTAAACGGGAAAAGACATACCGATTGTAAATCGAGGTCACCTGTACTCTTTCTGTTTCGCCTCAAGGCCTAACCCTCCAATGGCGCGAGTTGACCATTATTGACCAACCCCTTCAACACATGCAGTGTCTTCCGAAAGCATCCATTGACCGACATGGAGGGGAACGCCACGGTACGGAGTAAACCACCGACAGGTTGCTCAATATAGATATAGACTGCGTGCAGTAATCCTGGGAGGCATCATGACTGGAAGGATCTCGATGGAAGGTCATCCACGTTTTTCCAACCACCTAAGCCACCGGTTGTGTACGAAATAATGAGGGGAGAAATATATGGATAAGCCCAGTAGCTGACTCAGGCGGGGTTGTTGTTCGTAATGAACCGAGCGAGAGGATTAAAACAGTTTCACCTGAGAAGGGCACGAGGCTGGCAGCTGAATCCCATGTTTCGTATACGGTCGTCGGTCATCCTGGTGGCTGAGGATTGCAACTGGACTGGTAGTAGGTAATGTGACTCTTGTGGTCAGCAATTGACTGAGAGTGGAATGCGACGTTGGAATGATTGTGGCGAAATGTATTTGTAAATTGTATTTGTAGCAAATAAATGCTGACGGCGGTGAAGGACACTCACTCTTGCGGTATTCTTTCACGATCGATGGTGTTGTGAAAGTCGGTCTGCCGCAGCCGCAGCCTTCCCTTCCCCCCTTTTTCCTTGTCGAGGGCGGCAGTACTGGGTAGTGGGCAACGATAGACATGGTGGGGGGTGCTCTCTCTAGGCAGTGATTGGCGGAGACTGAGATTGACAGCCTTTCCTTGGGGCATCGCAGCTGGCCTCATTATTTACGACTGGGGTCTACCAGGCCTATGATCATACCCCTCCGATAAAGTAGCGGCCCTGCAGACAGACGCCGTGAGGACCCTGGCGGGATGGAGGGGTTCACAGGCTTAGCAGGTGCAGGGGGCTGCATATTCCAAGCAATCAATTTCTCTCTCACTTTCAGTGAAAGTTTGTGACGGATATTACGAGTTAGAGTACAGAAGTACAGTAAGTACGGAGTATAGTAAGTACAGTACGGTATCCAGGGACAACAGCAACAGCAACAGCAAGAGGATCAAGATCAAGATCTATATATCCTATGTATTTCCAACAGTAGCTACCTTGTAATCCCATACTGGGTATACCGGTAGTACTCCGTAGAAGGAATATCCAGATCTGAAGGATCAAGACGATACTCAAGTACTCCCCAGTACTAGTAGGCGCAGATAACAATACAATTCATGAGGGGGTACTCGGCTATACTTTTGCCGCATATTACGTGCAAGATCGGCTCCTTTAAAAGATGTCCAAGCCTTTTAAGTACCCAAGCCAGCCTCGCGCGCTATCTGAGCCTGTCTTCGACGCAGAAGGCCATTCTTCTTTCCCACTGACTCTCATCCAGTAGCCTATCAGAGAGAGATTATACCCCCATACTGGTAGCAATTATACTCGTAATCCACCGAACCGCTCCGTGCTCGCCCGCTAGTTAGACCACCTGTTGTGCTCTCGCGCCAGCCTCGACTAGAGCCTCGAACCACCTTCTTGGATGGATTCATTCATACTTCCCTACACATACCCCTACCCTGCTTCTACTCTCTGCATCAACATCTTCTTTTGCTTCTTTCTGCTTGATATCAGCTTAAACCGACCGAAGACCTTTCGTTACTGCTCTGTTCTGTGCGTGCGTGCCGTGCGTACGAGCGGAATCTGCACGGGCAAGACCCTTGGCGTCGACTGCATAACGAACGGTGTTAGAGTGGGGGAGCCTGCAGCCAGCGCGTGAAATATTGACGAAAGAGAGCATATCGCCGTGGAGCCACCCATCTCCTCTCCACTAGGGGCCGGTGCTAGAAATCTTCACTTCTTGAAGTTATCGTGTTTTGTACTGTCTCTTCCGTCGCTCTCGTGGAGACTTGTCTCTTTGTTCGGCTTCAGCGTCGAGTGCTCAGAGCCCGGTTGCTCTTGGTGTCCAGAAAGAACGAAAGACAGGTACGTACGTGCAGCCCCCTCCTGTGCACGTCTCGTCTGCATTTGAAGATGCCTGTGATACCGGTATTATATGCACGCAGCCGTCGTTGAGGGCCGTTGATATTGAGTGGTCATTTGAGAGCACATCCACGATTTGAGGCCTTAGTGTCCCTCCCACGGCTACTGGATAATTCTCACAATGTTCACCTCAAAAAGACTCTGATTGAGAACCCACATGGGAGTCCATATTACTCATTTTGAAACACTATCGCTAACCATGCTGTGTTACTCATAGAGCCGCTCTTCCTCTCCTACCGGCAGTCGTACAACTACAGTATCATACGACGATTTTTTCAATCGAGATACAAGGGAACGGTTAGCCACCTGTTGAGAATATCCGTGTCGCAGAAGGCGATAGACTCAATTGTTTATATACGTTGACCACATGTATTCCCAATGATGGATACTGAGGATGGGCAGTTCTTTATAAAGGTAAATCGGCGCATATCTCCTTTCTTAAGTATGCTAATGCAGAAATCTCCAGAACCTCTCCCACTTTGTTCGCACACACGAAAAAGCTCTCGCGAATGCCCTTCAACTGCGGCGTCAACAAGCTCCTAAAAATGGCTCTTCCTCAAACGTGTCGTCAGTTGGAAGTTCTGGAACGCCAGAATCGCCTACCTCTTCGAATCAACCAGTAGCTGCTTCTTCTTCCTCAACCTCGAGCACTCTCGCAGCGGCACTCTCCCTCCCATACTTGACCTTCGCGTCTCATAATATTAAGCCTGCAAAACTTGCCCTGACCCCTCATCACCTCTTCTACCTCCTCTCCCGATTCGAAGATCTTGGTATTGCTGTTGGACCTATGAATGTTCGTTTAGAGAATCTCCACGCGGATACTACAGCAGCAAACTATGTCTCCTTTTTGGGCCAATCCCAGCGACCTAAGGGTCGCGGATCGGATAGTGGATCTATTCATTCTGTGTCTAGTGTGAGAAGTGTCATGTCTGGTATGTCCAGTCTTTGGTCAAATTTTGGCCTTGGATCTGGAGCATCTGCCGCAAAGACAGAGAAGCAGAAAGCTGCCATTGAAGCTGACCTGAAGTATCTGTACTCGGCCTTTACGAAAATACCTTGCCTTAGACTTACACCGGATCGACGAGCCAGGCTTATAGAAGGCTACGAAGAGTTCCCATTCGACTCTGCGGTTCCTCTCTACGCGTTCAAGAATATCAGTGCTTTGGAGATCAGTGATATCGACTTCCGACAATTCTTTGGCTGGGATCGACTTGCGGAACAGCTCAGGTCTCTGACAGTCAAGCGTGCAGGAATTGACGATCCAGCAGACATCCTCATAAACATTGTGCTTGATGACACAGACAAGCGACGGCGCCGTTCCTCAAAAGCTCAGATGTCTCCAACGACCACCTGGGCTACATCCTCGAGCCCGAAGAGAAGCCCAACCATACCGCATGCAGAATTGGTAAAGTCCAACTCGGCCCCTAGTTCGCCAGACCAGCGTACCCATATCGGTGAGGAGGATGACTCGCGCACCGCCTCCTTGAAGCGAGCGGGCTCGGATGGTGCAAAGTCTTCTGCTAAATCGAGACCGAGGAGTAATTCTCCAGTTCGACCGACGAGCTCACGAACTGGCTCTGCATACGGCCATTTGAGGGGATCACACAAGGTTAAGAGGTCTGGATCAGGAAGTTCACATTCGAGCGCATCGGATGGCTGGCACAACCCACGCAGCAGCTCGTCGAATTTGCTTTCGATGGGCGTCTTGCCATCCTCAAAATGGAGATTTCTCAAACATCTCAGTCTTGCTGATAATGGTCTCACCTCCATATCCGCGGAGGGCTTAGCCCCGTTGGCCAATACTCTTCATTCCTTAGATTTATCTTCGAACCTGTTCCAGCAGATACCCGATTGTCTGGCATCCTTGACGGCACTACGAGCTCTCAACCTGTCGAATTGTATGATCAACTCACTCCACTCCTTGACCCGAAACCCACTTCCTGCCATTTCGGCCCTTAATTTGAGATCGAATCGACTTGTATCCATCGCCGGTATTGAAAGGCTATATCCCCTAGAGAGACTCGATCTACGAGATAATAGGATGACGGATCCTACAGAGCTTGCGAGATTGACGGGCATCCCTGATCTTCGAGAAATCTGGGTCTCGGGTAACCCCTTTGTCAAAACACACAGCAATTATCGAGTCACGATCTTCAACCTTTTTAGAAAAACTCCTGGCTATACCGAAGACATTCTCATCGATACATATGGACCTGGTTATAGTGAAAGGCGGCAACTGGTAGACAGAGTCGCCGAGAAAGCGAATGTTCCTGTCGTCAAGCCAATACCGGATTATGGCATATCTTCAGTGGATGTAAACAAACCCATAATTGACTACCCACCTACACCTGTACCTGCGGTACTCCGCAAGGAACGACCTCACCCGGCCCCTGCGACGAGCGAAGTATATTCAAATTCTTCTGGTAGACGCAGGCGAACACCGAAGCGGAGGATCGTTGACCTCTCCACATCTGAGACCTCTCCCAGTAAACAAGCCCCCCTTGTCCCGTTTTCAATGGAGGAAGCCGCCGATAATTCTCCAGGATTTGCGGCTGCGTATAATATGAGTCCAGACCCTTCACCTCGGACAGTGCCTTTGTATGTTCAATCCGAGCCTCAACAACCCCAAGTTCAGGGCCAGATCCCGCGCATAGACTCTACTGCTGTGCCTCGATTACCTCCTATCCAGACACAGACAGTTCCCTACGAATCGCCACTTATCAAAACGCAGCCAAGCAAGGACTCCCAAGACTGGAAGATTAGCGGTGAGATATATAGACAGAAGTTAGAAGCGTTGCGGAACGAAGTCGGCAACGGATGGCTCAGCGTGCTGAGCGAAGAAGGCTGGGAAGCACAAAAGAACGCCCAAACACAGGGCTTTACAGCGGCAGACTTCAACCCGACGAGCCCGATGAGGCCGAGTCCAACCATACCTCGAGCCAACAGTCAACAAACAATACATAGCGGTCGAACCTTGGGGTGATCTTCTCGACGCGCTTATTATTTTCGAATGGAGACATCACTGATGCAGTGCATGTTCTTGGTAACGACAATGTTAGTCGTTGCATAGGGAGGCTGTTTTGATACCCTCGTCTCCAGAAATAGCAGTGCTCGCCACTCTACTTTTGCTGGAGATTTTTGCATTTGCGGCATCTTTCTAATAGTCATTTTCCTGTTTTCGTCTGCATCAGTCATCAAGCATAGCGTGCGGGTTTGGGGATCATATCATGCTTCTTCTCGCGATTTACTTTTACTATTCTCGTAGCATGCTAGATCATGCTAAATGTGTAGATCAATGGATGATCTGTGACTTTTGAGCATCAGAGCCCAGGGCCGAGAGATCGTTTGAATGTCTGTTTGTAAAATAAGGGTCTTGAAAGGGTTGGTTAGGCGGCGTTCCTAGCGAAATTAGCATCTGTACTGCATTGAGCGATTCGAAGTGACGGACGGATGGGTGGCATAATGAAACGGTTTTGAGCGTCGAACTTGAAGGCTACCCTGCTGTGCTTGTATCTCCGTGAAAGCCTGATTCTTCTTTGACTTTGTAAGGTTTCCGAGTTCCTAATTCCCAAATTGAGCTCAACATTGGGCTGGATCTAGATATTTACTTTACCTCTCCCTAATACCAGGTACAACCGTTTCAACAACTCCCACCATCTCCCCCGTTCTTTTCAGATTGGCACAATTCCCCGTCTCTGATACAACCTCACCCTCTTCTCTCTCATCCCCTCCTCTGATACACCGCCAGCATTCTCCACCCCTCATCCCATACACAAACGGCCCTTCTACTCCCTCCACCTTCATCTCCACCACCATGCATAACCTGCTTCTTTCCTGCCGCATACATATATCCCGAATCAGGCAGCCGCAAAATCTAACAAGAGGGTGTGGAGACCGCCTGGGATGAGGCTATAATGCGGAATGGTTTGTTGGTATTTTGAAGCAGGCAGGGGATTTAATTTGAGGTTATGATGATTGGGTTTGTGTTTGCTATTGGTGGGTTTGGGAGGTATAGATGTGAGTGTGGTTATGAATTATCAATGGGGGAGAGAGTTTTTGAATGGTTTGGTAGGGTGGAGTGTGGGACTTGAGGTAGTGCTGCAATTATATATGAAATTACACTTTGAGGTTGTCAACGGGGCCAATAGGGAAAGACATTGAGGAAGGGTTTTCCTTGGCCGCAACAATGATATGTCTAATTGAAGAGTTCAGAGACATTTGTAGTTTGAATGGTTCAGGGGTAGCAGTTGTTTATTGCAATGTGGCGAATGGGTTGAGGTGAACTTAACGCCGTCGTTCATTATCTCAATCCATGGCTTCTTTATGTGAACAATGCTAGAGCTCGAAGATTGATCTCAATCTGTTTATCATCTTTGGCAATTCTACTTATACTTTACATCTTTGAGTGTTGTAGCCTTAAATCATACCTATCTACTTTAGTATTTTTACCAATAGCCCTGTGCATATTGAAACCATATCAGGAGTATCAGGGGAAGGACTTCAGGGGTAGGAATCCTAATCTCCACATAGGACAACCAACTCTTTAGATACTGGATTTGGAAAACTATAGCGATATAGGATTCTATTAATAAGCCCCAGAGTCTGACTGATATCAAATGAAAAGGATGTTGAGGTCCCCACTTACCCCGCGACCCCTCAGCATAGAGAACTGTAGCATAATAATCCAATGCAATTGCAATGTCAGGTCTCGAACAATTGAAAAAACTAGGTGGCGTGACTCTATATCAAAGTCACCTTTCAAAATTGGCTCCATTTGGAAGACCTAGGCCTGCTTTAAAGTCCTGAAAATATCTTCCCGGACTCGCCGTAAAAACGCGTGGTGGAAGTCGCACATGCGCAGAACCTTCTTGCCAGCCAGTTCGCTGCACTTGCACTCTTAACAAGAAGCAGTTTAGGTTTCCTGGAGACACCCGTAACAGGCTCGACGGCGTTGGAAAATACGAGCAAAGATTCGCGTTTCTGCGGAGTACTGTGGATCAGAATCGTCACTCGTACGGAGGCGTAGAGACGGTACGGAGGTATTTGCACCAAGCAAAGGATTGTCGTTGAGGCTGAGCCAATGATAGATGACAGGGGAATATTGTTGAGGCAGCATGAGAAAAAGATGCTTGGCCCGCCAAATAAGCGCTAAAAAGGGGCGCTGCTGCATCAGAACCGGCCTGGTGTGGTGTGTGTATGTAATGTGTAAGCTTGGCTGGGCAGGCAAGGGGAGTTTGACGGTTCGAGTCGAGATTCGAGGCAACGCAAGTCTGTTGATCGACCACCTTCCATCAACTCCCAACTCCCCGACTCCCAACTTAACAACGACGACGACGACGCCGACCAGAATCCAACCAGCACCGGCTTGGATCTAAAAGAACCCCCCCTTTCTGCTGATTATTACCACTGACCCTGCTGCTCCGGCACATTCTTGTTCTGTCGACCTTAAATAGGATCGCATTCCAACAAGCGTCAAGCGTCAAGCCTCCCACCCCCCGTCTACCCGTACACAGGAAATCTAAAACCCCAAGAGGCTCCTTGAACTTTTTCCAACGTCAACCCGACGACATCTCAGCAAAGAACAAACCACACAACACTGCTGAATCATCTCTCTGCATTCGCAGCATCGCAATATTTACAGGACATTGTAGTCCCTCTTCCCGCAGCAAAAAAGATTCCAGCCCGGGTACCTCGTTTATTTTAAAGCAAAAACGCGATTTGGATTTGCACAAATCGACACTGACAAACACTTCCGAGTCTCCAAAGCATCACCACCACAAACTGCCCTGGGCTACTCATACTACCCGAATCAGTGACAGCGGCGTAGAGCTGTGAATAACAACAGCCTGACGACACACACCCAGCACCTCTTCGCCGATAACAGAGGTGCCCCCAAGCCTTCTGAGGTTTCCCTTGCAACTCTATCGCGAAAAGGCTGCACAGCACAAGTCTTGCAACTTCTCGGCGACGCGGCTTTCTGCAAAGAGCTCACTGAGGCCGATTTCACTTCATTGTACGTGTGCCACTGTCCGCAAAGTCCGCTGGGTGAATCCAGCGCGGTACAGCCTGAGCTTGCCACCTTTTGCTAACTCTGCACGCGTCTCTAGATCAAGGAGTGAATCATAGTCCTCCTAACAGCGAAATCGATTTAGACAGCTATCGAACGGCGGCAAATCCCTCACTGCGGAAAACATAACCTCGCCCCGTTCCCTCCCACTCAGAGGCCAGAAGACATGGCGGACCAGAACGATGTAGACCTCGATTCCATCATCGATAGACTGTTGGAGGTTCGAGGCAGCCGACCAGGCAAGCAAGTGCAGCTCTTGGAAGCTGAAATCCGTTATCTATGCACCAAGGCGCGAGAAATCTTCATCTCCCAACCAATCCTCCTCGAACTAGAGGCACCAATCAAGGTATGCAAAAGCGTCATAGTAACCCCCAGAAGCGCGATATTGGATGGCTTGCTGACTGCTGCGTGTCTTTAGATCTGTGGTGATATCCATGGCCAATATTATGATCTCCTCCGTTTGTTCGAGTACGGAGGCTTCCCTCCGGAGGCAAATTACCTCTTCCTAGGAGACTACGTGGATAGAGGCAAGCAATCCCTTGAGACCATCTGCCTGCTCCTTGCCTACAAGATCAAATACCCCGAAAACTTTTTCATCTTGCGCGGTAACCATGAATGCGCGTCCATCAACCGCATCTACGGCTTCTACGATGAGTGTAAGAGACGATACAATATCAAGCTTTGGAAGACATTCACGGACTGCTTCAACTGCCTCCCCATTGCGGCAATCATTGACGAGAAGATCTTCACAATGCACGGCGGTCTTAGCCCAGATCTGAATTCCATGGAGCAGATTCGCCGTGTTATGCGACCCACCGATGTAAGTTCCCGGGATTCCTTTGCTTGCCATTTTCAGTGCCCCGAGAGACGGCTAGAGCTCTTACTGATAAAACCAGATTCCTGACTGCGGTCTGTTGTGCGATCTCCTCTGGTCCGATCCAGATAAAGACATCACCGGTTGGAGTGAAAACGACAGAGGTGTATCTTTTACCTTCGGCCCTGATGTAGTCTCCCGTTTCTTACAAAAGCATGACATGGATTTGATATGCCGAGCTCATCAAGTAGTCGAAGACGGGTATGAATTCTTTTCCAAGAGACAATTAGTCACCCTCTTCAGCGCACCCAACTACTGCGGAGAGTTTGACAATGCAGGCGCCATGATGAGCGTAGATGAGAGTCTGTTATGTTCGTTCCAGGTTAGTTGCTCAACAATTCAAAGTATATGACAGCCATTGACCTCCAATTCGCAGATTCTGAAACCAGCGGAGAAGAAACAAAAGTACGTCTACGGTGGTCTAGGTGCTAGCAGGCCCGTCACTCCTCCGAGGAAGCAGAAAAAGTAGTATGAGAACAATTACGAACTTCCTTGTGTATAGCAGGTTCGGACGCAGATAAGCATAACTTCGCGATTTACCCTCGATTCCTACGCCAAAGTCTCGCTCACGCGCTTCTCGATCTTCTTGTTTACGACACAAGCCTCCCTTCTACGATTTCCCGAACTCGAACCTCAACTCGACTCCTCTCCCATATCAAAAACATAAAATACCTATTTGCGCGTGTGCGTTGCGCCAGGGGCCGCGCCTCTCTATACGACGTTGCCGATTGTACACAACTTTCTTTTCGCCTTTGACTACGAGCGACGACCATAATTGGAAGACACGAGCAGCACACGAACTTCTTACTTGTGAAGCGAACGGATACCACAAGATAGAAAGACGCGGATACAGAAATGACAACGAGCTGTCGATTTGGTTTGAGCTTATAGAGAGAGGGTGGGCATTTTTTGTGTGTATAAGAGATTACGATTGTTTGCGAGACGGGGCTGTCTCTTTGGCGGAACGGAAATGATTACTTTGTCTGTGTAGCTCTCTCGACTGGCTTGGCTCTGACTTGACTTGCATGGTTTTTTTCGTGGATGGTGGGCTTCCACGGGTGACTGGGCAATAAGGTGGTGCAAAGTGTGCTTTGGTCTATGGATGGATGGTGGATGTGATGGTGGCCCTGTTTTTTCCGTAGCCGTTCTTCTGCCACAATTGCTGACATCTGAAACTGTTCCGGCGAATGAAACTAATTTCCTAAACTACAATGTTTTTCAAAGTCAAGTCTTGGATTCGTTGCCGTGTCTTTCTATCTCGTTACTCATTACTCTTTACATGATTCATCTGGGACGCCTCCTCCCCAAAAGTAGCACTGAAGCTCTTACCAGCTGCGCCCCTTAGATCCTCTCTCCCGTTTCCCAATACGGAAATTTCTCCTGAAACTCCCGGCAGATCTACAACCTCAATATAATTCCACACTCAACACCTATCCATCTCATACCTACGGAGGTATATCCTCATCCCCATACCCTCATCCCCTATCCACAATCCTCATCCCCCGGCCTACAAAACCCCTCTCCCTCTCCCTCATCCCCACCAATCCTAATCTTCCCATTCCCACTAGCATCCTCTCCTTCTGGATCCCTCTGCGCTGACACATCTACATCTACATCCATGGGCGTGAACTTCCTCTCTCCGGTTCCTTCGGCTTGTAGCCTATTGATTGCTGCTGGGATGGGCGCGCGGGTTGGGAGGGCGGAGGTTTGGGTTGGGACTGAGGGTTTGGATTCGGGTGAGGTTTCGGGTTCTGGGGGTTTGTTATTAGGGTTGTTGGTGGAGATGGGAGGAGAGGAGTGTATTGGATGAAATAGATAAGAGGATGGGATGGGGGAGAATGGGATGTTTTGTACAAGGAAGGGGAATATGAGGAATACAAAGAGGATGGGAATTTATGTCGAAGGAACAGGGTGGGTGGAATGACAGGCTTACTCTTGTGGCCATCTACATGTCCGAGGTTTCGAGATGGGTCTATGATATCTCTTACTCGGCGTTTGAGTTCTTTTGTTTCTGTGCAAGAAAGAAGATTGTTAGTTGGGTTGTGAAGTTGGAAGCTGTGGAATGACGCTTGTGTTTGTCTACGCTTCGGGGATGAAGTTACTAGGAAGAGACTTTGCGAGTAAGGTACCTTAAATAGTCAAGACTTTCTTGGGGATGGCGACAGTTGTAGGTAGAGAGACGAGAGACGAGAGACGAGAGGAGAAGATGACGAGTAGGTACTTCTATGAAATGAACATACCAGGAAATCCACCTTCCGCCTTCCTGTCCCATAACAGATGCTTCTGCATTGTAACCGGTTCATCCTCGATGCTAGTCGGATTCGCATGATAGAGATGTACCACGAATGTCCCGCCAGTCGAAGGTTGTAGCGCCACTTCGCCAAGAGAGGTAGAGAAGGTAGAAAGCAGCTCTTGAGCAAACTACAACACCGAATCAACACTCTGCCCTTCCCATTAAGATGAGACTACCAAGCCCAGAGACAGAGTTTGAAAGTAATCAGATGGGGCATGAGAAAGGGGGACACGATCACGTGGGGTCTGGCACTGACACTGCGGGGAAAGAAGACAATAAAGAATGCGCGCGCGGGAGCTTGCCTTGCGCCGAGTGGAACAATACGTGGCAGTATAGATGACGATAAGACAGAGGAGGCAAGCAAACGGTAGACAAAGAGAAGGGGGCTCACATATGCAGCGCGGAGCATCCATTTACATTGAGTACAGAATTGGATAGTGACTCGGGGGAGGGGCGGCTGCTCCATTGTTGCGAAGGTCTTGGTAGCCCCTGGGTATGGGATGATTGTGGAGGGCCGATGCAATGAAGTAATAAACAATAGCTCTAAGCTTGTGAGATTATTCAATTAATGTGGAAATCAAGACGGGCTCAAAGTAGTTTGGGTTTGTGGGTTGTTGATGTTGATACCTAGGTACGTTCGCTATAGCTCAGGGTCTGGTCCCCGCTCGGCTGGGAATCCAATTTGCCCAAAGGGCACTATCGAATCACAGTTTTGACTCGCAATAATAAGGAGCTGTCAAAATATATGCAAAACACCTCATCATTTGTATGGAAAGCGGCCTCTCTCCTCAGACTAAGCATAACCCTATACACATTGAAGTGAAAGTAACTACTGCAAACAAAAGTATTACATGCAAAGACCCTAGGAGCCGTAAGAAGTGACCACCACCCCGCTGAAATGCTACGCTGTGAAAGGTATTATTCGCAGTGATTCCCTAACTCCAATGAACGCCCTTGGTGGTCTGTGAAACCACCTGCCTGCCCTTCTACATGACCACACAGCAGCCCCCGCTCTGTTGAGGAGCATACGGATCGTCCTTCTTCTCAACAGCGCCCCAAACGGATGGTACCATAAAGTCCTTTGTGCTGTTCGTATAGGAGATGATGCTATGGGGCCGAGTTAGTAGACTGGCAATTGTGTCAAGTTGAGGCTCGGTTCCAAATACCTCTTTGCGGCTTGCGAGACGGGAATTCTTTCGCGTTCCAAATCCTCCCTCAGGCGATTGTTCAGTTCCGTGAGACGGCGTAGTTTGAGGTCGGCCATCGACTGCTTGTTCTTCTTGATCTGCGATGGGTCGCCGACATCGCGCGATGAGTATCCGGAAGGCATGGTGGTGAAGAGTTGCTTGCGGTCACGACTCCTAATCAATCAGTGGTATCTGCGAACAGCAATTTCAAATCAGCTACCGAGTCGCCGTGCACGCGGCGAGGAGAGGAGAGGTGATGCGTACCTGAGAATTGACCCTTGGAAGGTAATTGGAGTTTGTAGCCCCGCGACTTGGATTCTGAGTGATGCTGAAGAAAGTGAGAGGTGGTTGAGATGGGTTTGACCTTGGAGTTCTCTTGTGGCGGTGGGATTCAAGGCCTACGGGCAAGTTACTGCTAAGGCCCCGAATTAGGCTAGCGTAATTTAAGAACGCAGTTTCGCCAAACCCGATTGAACTTTTATAGAGGAGACGTGCACTCTGCGGTTCATGTGACTTCACATTTAAGTATACCTTATACATAGGTATGTATGATATCAATATGACTCGGAGGGAATGATTCTCAAGTGGAAATAAGGTAGTCGTGTGGAATTATACTAGGGATAGCCCGACCGGAGTTACTTCAAGTCATGTGAAGGGCAGGCAAGCAATACAATCCCAATAATAAGCGAGTTTTCAGACACAAAGTCCCACGATTTTTTGAAGCCTGCGCATCATCTTCCAACACGCGCGCCTTTCCATACCCTACCACGACCACGGTTTCTCATCAAACCCCCCAAGCGCACTGAGAAACAAACAACAGCAAGATCTCATCGCAGAGGCGTCTGCCCAGCATGCCTCCTCCGCCCCACGCAAAGCCCGAGAATGTTCTCAAGAGGGCTCACGAACTCATGGGCGTTGGCCAGTCGCCAGCGGCCCTCGTTCTCCTCCACGAGCATATCACTTCCAAGAGAAGTAGAAATGTTCCCATCACCTCGTTGGAGCCGGTTATGGTCCTCTTGGTCGAACAGTCCGTCGAGCAGAAGAAGGGAAAGCTGGCGAAAGACGCGCTTTATCAATACAAGAATATCAGTCAGAACACCAATGTTGGCACGATCGAAGTAAGATTCATCATTTGCAATTCAATATCTAATCTCATACTAACGCGCTCTTTACAGTTGGTTCTCAAGAAATTCATCGAGCTAGCCGAAGAGAAAGTCAAGACCGCACAAGCAAAGGCCGACGAAGTTCAGTCATCCCTCGAAACCACTGCAGACACTGCCGGTGTTGATGATCTCGAGGCCAGCGAAACCCCAGAATCCATCCTCCTCTCCACTGTCTCCGGCGAGCAGTCTCGAGATCGCACGGATCGCGCAATCGTAACGCCATGGCTCAAGTTCCTCTGGGAGACATACCGTACCGTGCTCGACATCCTCCGAAACAATGCCAGGTTGGAGATCATGTACCAGAGCACCGCTATGCAAGCATTCGAGTTCTGCCAGAAGTACACGCGAAAGACGGAATTCCGCAGACTTTGCGAGCTTCTTCGAAACCATGTACAGACCGCTGCAAAGTACTCTGCGCAGATGCATGCCATCAACCTCAACGACCCAGATACCCTTCAGCGGCATCTCGAGACCCGTTTTCAACAATTGAATGTTGCAGTTGAGCTTGAGCTGTGGCAAGAGGCTTTCAGAAGTGTTGAGGACATCCATACATTGCTCAACCTTAGCAAGCGCCCACCCAAGAACGTCATGATGGCAAATTACTACGAGAAGTTGACCAGAATCTTCTTGGTTGGTGAGAACTATCTTTTCCATGCCGCTGCGTGGTCCCGGTATTACAACCTCCTCCGCCAGTCTGCCTCCATGGCTGCAACTGGCCAGAGCAAGAAGTCAGACAACCCAGCTACTTCCGAAGCAGACCTTTCCAAGGCTGCCTCTTTCGTACTGCTTTCAGCTCTCGCTATTCCAGTCATCAGCACTTCAAGATCTCGTGGTGCTCTAGTTGACATTGATGAGGCCAAAAAGAACAAGAACTCTCGTCTCACCCACCTCCTCGGTATGGCCCAGGCCCCTACTCGTGCTGTGCTTTTCCGCGATGCCATGAGCAAAGGTCTTTTGAAGCGCGCTCGTCCTGAGATCCGTGAGCTTTACAACATCCTCGAAGTCGATTTCCACCCTCTTTCCATCTGCCAAAAGATCTCTCCAATTTTGACCAAGATTGGCGCTGATGAGGAGATGGCGAAATATGTTCTTCCTCTTCAGCAAGTCATCCTGACTAGGCTCTTTCAACAACTGTCCCAAGTGTATGAGACCGTCGACCTTGCATTTGTTGAGAACCTTGCCAGATTCCCCGAGCCATTCCAAGTCTCTCGGGATACTATTGAGAAGTTCATCATGAACGGAAACAAGAAGGGTGATCTTGCTATCCGCATGGATCACGCTACAGGTGTTCTCAGCTTCGACACTGATGTCTTCTCGTCCACCAAGGCTGTAAATGCTGGCACAAGTGCTGGCTCTGCCGAGAGTGAGACTTCATCCGTTCAGCGACTACAAAACACACCGTCGGAGATTGTACGCACACAATTGACCCGGTTAGCCAAGTCTCTATTCGTTACCTGCCAGTACATCGACCCCTCCTACAACGAGGCTCGAATCAGAGCTAGGGATGCAGCATATGCAAAAGCTAGAGCAGGTGCTGAACAAGAACATCACGACATTTTGGCACGCAAAGAAGTCATCACCAAGCGGAAGGAAGAGGCATCCGAAATCCAAGCACGAAAGGAGAAAGAGGATGCTACTCGGAAGCGGATTCGAGCAGCACAGATCCAGGAAGCCGAAGACAAGCGACTCGCTCAGGAGCAAAAGGACCGCGAGGAGAAGCGCATGAAGGCCGAGCTAGATCGTGTTCGTAAGGAGGAACTCAAGAAGCAGATTGCTGATCTCAAGATCGGTCCTAAAGCTATCGATATCGACATTGACGACTTGGATAATATCGACAGCAACCGAATTCGTGCCATGAAGCTTGCTCAGTTGGAGCGGGAGAAGAACGACATGAACGAGAAGCTCAGAATTACTGCCAAGCGGATCGATCACATTGAGCGTGCACAAAGAAAGGAAGAAGCCAAGAAGCTGCCCGCAGATTATGCCGCACAGCGCGAGCGTGATTTGGAGGCCTACGAGAAGACCAAGGCTCAGACTTTGGAAGATGCCGAAGCGAAGCACGAGCATAATGTTGCACTCAGCAAGAGGCTGGCGAGAGTTGTACCTTTCTATGAGTCATTCCGTGAGACCATTGTTGAGAGAAGACGCGATGAGTTCGAGCGAAGCCGCCGTAAGGCAGAGAAGGACCTACAGGACCAGATGGATGCTCGCAGAAAGGAGTTTAGAGCGCGCAAGGCTCGTGAGAAGCGGGAGCTTGAGGAGCAAGACAGAATTTTGAGGGAAGAGGAAGAGCGCGCTGCCAGAGAAGCAGAGGAGAAGGCCGCTAGAGATGAGCAGAAGAGAAAAGAGTTTGCAGAGTTAAAGGCAACTCGGGAGAAGGAGAGACAGGAGGCATTGGCAATTGCGGAGCTGCAAGAGCGCAGAGCTACAGAGGCTGCTGCACGCAGACAAGAGGCAAAGACCGCTGGACCTTCCCGTGGTGTGGCCCTCGACCGTGGAGAGTCTGGCTCAGGATCTGGTGCTGTTCGTCCACCTTTGCCTCTTGCTGGTGCGAAGTTGGGATGGAGAGAAAAGGAGCGCCTGCGTAGCGAAGGGAAGGAGGTACCTGGACCTACCCGAACCGAATCACCTGCCGCCCGAGCCTCACCAATGGGTCGCGCAGCCCCTATGGAGCGAACTGATTCAAATGACCGCCCTGCAGAGAGAGGACCCCCTCGTATCGCTCTTTCCGGAGGCAAACCATCATGGCGAGAGAGGGAAGCAGCGAAGGGGACCGGCGGCGGTGAGCCCGCTCCATCATCCCGGGTCCCACCTGCTATGGTTCGTGGCAGATCAGGAAGAGACGAGGAACGTGATGAGTCTCCGGCGCCTGCGGCTGGTGATAATCTCAAGCCCAGTGGAGCAGCTGGCAAATTCGTCCCACCACACCTTCGCAACAAGGCCTGATTCAGTGAAAAGAAATGGGTTTGCTTTTGCGTACATTGTAATTAGTAACGGCGTTTCATGGCATTTCCAGGTTGCCTACCTAGAATCAAGAATTTAGGAATGAGAAAGTACTAAATATTTTCTATGTCTCGTGAATTATATTTCTATTTACATCTGTCAGGAACAATCATTTCCATTGGGTTCTTTTTCTCACCGCGACCCTGCTTGGGTAACGAGTCCAGAAGTGGCTATATGTAATATATTTAACATCTCTCATTTCAGATGTGGCATCATCATTCGGCTGGCATATCACCAACCAGTATTAAAATATCCTTGGGCGCCTAGCTATGTGACAATGTTCCCGAATTCCATTCTAGCTATAGACCAATCAATCCATCAATCCCATGTTCTTTGTATAGAACTTTTACACCCGTTTCTTTTTCACGGTAAATCACCCAGTAAGTTCTTTTCAGTAGACGAAGATAGAACTGCTGAGTTTAGGTAACAAAGGTCCCTGCCTCGCACTTTCCTCAGCTAGACGGATTCAACACACATATATACGAGCTTTTCCAGGAGTCAAGATGGTACCATTTGCTTGAGTTCTTCCTCAAAGTCGCACATTGAAGGTATGGAAACCCGAAATGATGGAGTGAGCGTACGTGTGCTGTGATGAATTCCACACACCTAAGAGAGCACCAGGCGATTTCATGTTTTCTTTGCTCGATAACACCGAAACTACCAGCGCCGCGAAATCACTCCTTCAAGAGGTACACAATCCTAATCGATTCGTATTCAGAGTCGGAATCTTCGGTTTCGGTTCATGAGACACGCTCGGGTCCTCACTGAACGTCCTTGGGGAAGACTTGCCGGAGTAACGGCTGTCGTCAAGGAGGACTAGACTGGGGCGGCGCGTTTTTAGTGACCACCACCGCCTTTTCATGAAATGTACTCCGTAGCTTTCAAGCGGATTCGGAAAGGGAGGTCGGGATGCAGAGTACTTGTACAAAGTTCTGTTATTTTCCCCTGAAACTGTTCGTAAGTAAGCAAGTAGTTACTTTTTTCATCTTGCTTTCTGGAGAGGTGATATGTTTTTCTGAGTCTCTATGTGAATGTAGAAGAAAGCAGCGAATATACATATATACATGCTTGTTTTTGTTTCTGTTTGTGTTCTTGTTTTTGTTCTTGTTTTTGTTCCCGATGAACGGAGAGTCTCTATTCGACTGTATCGTCGAGGGAGCGTACGGCAACTTCCGCACATACACTACATCACAACCTGCTCAATTCCGTGGATGAGGAAGGAATTCATGAATTGTTGTCGCTGCACTTAGCTTGCATCTCGACCTCCGCTGGTCTAATTATCAAGTAAAGATCAGAGTTCCCGGGGGCGCATCGGCCGGGTATGCTTCATACCAAAAGGCAGCCTTTTCTGACAATGCACCTTTATGTGTGTGTGAGAGAGAGAGAGCTGTAGTAATCTGGTTCGTGATAGGTTTTCAGATCCATCCATCTCGACTTAATTACCAATTGCCTCGCTGCTCTTCCTCGCACGCTCGTTGGCACTTATTCTATCTAGCTTTTATATTTAGCTTTTGCAGAACTCTCATATCCACATCAGTATCCTCGAGTCCGAAACTTACCTCAGAAAAGGAGGCTGAGTGAGTTCTCAGCCGCCTTTTTCTTCCCACTTACTCCTAGTGGTCGGAGACTAAAAGTTATGCTTTGTTCTAAGGATATTCGGCAACACTGACACTTCAACTTCTCCGTGGGATCCCGTGCCGTTGAGATCGGAAGTCTTCTTGGGTATGTCTTGCAGATACGAAAAATTCGAGGTGGTCTGAACATCTTTTGAGGTGCTGAGAAGTCGGGGTTTTCATATTGGAGGTGGGGAAGATTTGATACCTCAGAGTATTTTCCATGTAGAATGTATTAGGGAGAGCTTGTTTGCCGCATGTGCTGGTGATACTCCGTACAAGTAGGTTTGGCAGAACGTGGTCCGTTCAGCCTGTGTTTGAAGATCTCCCGTAACGTGCTGTATGGAATGGCAAGTGTAGATATGGGCCTGGTCTTGCTTGGCCCGAAAGTGTTTTCCCCGCACCAAATAAGACCACGGCCGGTGGACGTGGACGCCAGAAGGCTTTATCTGTTGAACTCAAAAGAACTTAAAATAGTATCTAGGGAATGCTAGGAAGAAATGCTTTGGCCTAACGTCCACATAATGCTGTGTTCTAAGTTAGCATATATTGTCAAAACACATTCGTACCTGAAGTAACACGCCGAAAAATGTCGAGTTCCAGAAGAGTAGTATCGAGTCTGGGCAGCACAAAACAACCGAAAGAAAGCTAATCTGCACTCTCTGAGGCGCTCTGCTCAGCGCCCTCCCTCCGACTTCTCACATTTCATACTACTTAGGGGCGTTTCGAGCAAGAAACAATGGCTACGCAGCATGACCCTGCGTATTTGAAAGGTGCCGTTCAGTGTGAAGCTGCAGTCAGATCATAGGGTCGCAGCGCATTCAGGTGCAAAAAGAGCATATTCCGAGTAAACATGGTCTATATGTACAGCTAGCGGCTCGTTTGTCCCCAACATGCTGTGCAACGGAAGAGCCACGCCTGGGTGTATTGGAAATCTGCATATATTATTAATATCTAAGGATACAACGCCGTCAGCCGCGGTGAAAAGAACATGGTGATATTGATAGTATTTAGATTCTGGATCTTGCCGAGATCATCGATAGTGTGAGAGTAGGTGACAGTCACCTGTTCAGTCGGTATAGTACTTACAGGGAAGTGCGGGCTTAGCTGAAGGAGGTAGACTCCGTGCTCGGGTACCTACACCTATGAAGGTGCTCAGATTCTATTGATAATGTACTGTACTCCCGAAGCTACGGTAGATTCGGAGAATTATTGCAACTTCTAGACGACTGTTACTGTAAGTAGACGGACGCGGACGCTATTATTAGCTAGCTCGGCGTTTCCGAATCGGGACACCCGTTAGCGAAGCAAAAGCGAAAGCTCCATCCACTCCACTCCACTCCACTCAACTACTTCACCTTCACATTACTTCAAACCTTAACCCAACCAACAACGTGGCGGCGCATTGGAAGTGAGGTCCGCCAGTTGGACTCACAAAGCAGCACTCAACGTTATAGCTATTTCAAAGTCGTACTGGGCCTAGATTCTAGGCCCTAGAACATTGAACATCAATGCCGCTTTATATACTCGTATCTAGGACGAACCAGAGCCAGAGCCAGAGCCAGAGCCGGCCCAGCCTAGCCTTCTTGGACTCTTGGACTCTTGGACTCTTGGACTCTTGGACTCTTGGACTGAGGTCCTGACAGGCAGACACACAGGACGACCGACGATCTAAGCTGCGACGTTCGTTAAAACTGGAAAATCATGAAGCTTCCGGTTCAAACTACTGGCGGTACGGTTCCCCTGGCTCCGGATCTTTGACCTCCTTTTGTCGAACCCAACAGTCCCCCCGCAGAATGCCATGCAAGATCTGGTGTCCTAAAAAGTACACGGGTATAGCCCAGGGGTGCTCTCCACAAACCCCGCCGTGGCCATCAGCCCCACTACCTGGCCTAGCAATTATTAGGGCACTCTTAAACAATAGAATCGTAGCCGCCGATAGTAAGGTAAGAGGGAGTATGTGTTTTGATACCCCGGGGAGTTCTATATATATGCCCATTCGCTCTTCCTCTGTCGTTGATCTTTATACTGTCCAACAGTTTCCACCTTCCTTTCATATATCCGACTTTCTTTTACACCCAAGCACACGCAAAAGTCAACACCATCATGTTGACCTTCGAGCTTTTCACTGTCGCCTCGGCGGCACTCACTCTCTTTTCTGGCGTCAATGCTGGTCTGGTAACTCTGGACCAGCGTAATCAAGAGCAACCTGCGGCGCCTTCCTGCACCAGCTACACCCCTTTCGTTTACTCGGGGTGTTTCACAGATCCAGGCTCCCCTCGTGCTTTACTTTACGACTCGGGCTTGAATACACAGAACATGACAGTAGAGATATGTGTTGCTTTCTGCAAGGGAAATGACTTCCGATACGCTGGTTTAGAGTACTGGGGCCAATGTTTCTGTGGAGCTTCTGTCAACGGTCCTCAAATTGCTGAGTCGAACTGCAACTATCCTTGCACGGGGGATAGCAACGAAGCCTGTGGAGGAAACGACATCATTTCTATCTACCAGGACCCAACCTTCCCTATTGTGAACTCAACAACCATCTCAGACTACCAGCCACTTGGATGCTATAGTGAGGGTACAAGTGGGCGCTCCTTGGCCTGGCCGCAGAGTCAAATCAGCGCAAGCGCAATGACAGTAGAGCTGTGTCTTGCTGCTTGCAAGCAAGGAGGTTATGATATGGCCGGTGTTGAGTATGGGCAGGAGTGTTATTGCGGAGTCGTCCTGGGAAATGGAACCGTACCCACAAGCGGTTGCAACATGCCTTGCTCAGGAAACACCGCGGAGACCTGTGGAGGTAGCTCAGTGCTAAATCTGTTCGTTGCTTCAGATCTTGAAAGCACACAGATATGTGGAGCAGTCCCGCCTTCTGCTTCCTCCAATCCGTCTAGCTCTTCTTCGACATCATCCGCGAGCAACTCCAACTCAGGCTCAGGAGGCTCAGGAGGCACAGGGACTTCGTCGGCCCCATCTAGCTCCTCGAGCAACTCCAATTCAGGCTCAGGCTCAGGAGGCTCAGGAGGCGCAGGAGGCTCAGGGACTTCGTCGGCCCCATCCAGCTCCTCCAGCATTTCGAGCTCATTTTCAAGCACTGGAAACCCATCTAATCCGTCTACCTCTACGCGCATTTCTAGCTCGGTCTCTTCTAGCTTAAGCCGATCTACTACAATCCCTACCACCAGCTCAACCTCGACAAATCCAACTCTATGCACATCAACAGTCACCCCAACATCCACTTGTGAGTATAAGTGCGGTCAATGGTGCTCGACTCCTATTCCGACTTGGACAGACCAATCATCTTGCCTCGCAGCACTAAGCAAATGTGTAATGCAAATTGCACAGTGCTATTCACAAGCCGGCTACCCAGGCAGCCTGAATTGTTCCAAATTCTCAGACTGGTGCCAATCGGTCTCCTCCTACTGCACGGACTCTTGCCGGGGTTCTGGTTGCTCTAAGAAAGAATGCACTTCCAAGTACCCAGCCGTTGGACCTTCAAGCACCTCGAGTGCTGCCATCTCGACATCAGTATATGCTTGTTCCACTTCGAGCGCCAAATAACCGGTTACAACGACACCCTAATCAGCACCTGCATCCACCACCAGCTGTGTTCCAATTCCCAGTGACTGGTACTCGATAAACTCTGGGTTTCTGCCGGAAACATGTGTTCATCTTAGAATTCGTGGTAAATATAGAGGGAGCTTACTCTTTGTCCGGTCAATCATGTACATTACAGTCTACTTTTGATCTAGATAATACTTTTCTGAAAGCAATTAGTCTGCTATTATATGCGAGGAGGTTACACTACTACTACTACTACTACTACTAGATTACTCAAATTTAAGATAATGTAAACGCGTCATACTTTTCGTTTTCAAGACCCTTATATAAACCGAGAAACTTGTTCTATTTTCACAGACGTTAATTATGCTTAATACCAAGCTAGTGAATAGCTTTCATTATTCCTACTAATCACAGTAATCATATTCCGAGGCTGATAGTTTTCGTGAAAAATGCTACATTAGTCGATTTGACGCGAAAGAAGACGAAAAAAAGCAACAACAGCCTCTACAGGGCCCGTCCCCGTCTATGGTAGCAGGGAAAAGCAAAATGCTAGTACAGTACAGTACATAAAGCAAAGAGCAGATAAAACCGCGGCAACGAAGCTATGATACAGTACTCGTAACAAGAGCAATAGAAAAGCCGCCGCCGAGAGGAAGAGGAAAAGGAAAAGAGATCTTCAAGTACCGGTATGTGCGGATTATGTACTCGTATGTATGGAGTATCCCATGACCGCAAGCGATACCGAGTATACGGTTATACTGTAGGCATGGCATGGCCCAAATTAATGATGTTACCATCCATCCCATCTACCGGTACTGTATGCGTATGTAGGTGCGGTGCCACTAGCGTAAACGACTTCCTGGGTTTCGATATGTGGGTCCTTGGCTCCGCTCCTGCATGGAAAAGAAAAAATAAAGTAATGTCTTGGCTTGGTTGAGTATTCAGGCTGAATGTCGGTTCAAGCTGCTAGCTGGTATCGGATTCTTTTAAGAAGAAGACCCATTTGAGGATGCTTCTATACCTTTAATTGTCACATTTCCAATTTATAGGATTGGGGTACGTTCTTTGTTTACTATAACCACAGGGTGTTCAGGTCTTAGCAGTGTTTAACAGGAACTTCCATTGGATATTCAAGAAAGAGACTCGCGCCAGAAAAACCCGCTGTGAGCCTTCGTCATCAATGCAGGCATTGGCTATGTCCTCGAAGGGCTCTCAGAAATACAGTACATCGCCTTGATAATCCCTTCTCAGTTCATATGATTTTCGAAATGTAATCAAGAGTTTCCGAGCGTCTGGAAGACTTGGCTAATGACTTCTAGAGTCACTTTTGCAATGCGCTCGATGTCCTCCTTGGTAACGATGTATGCTGGAGCGAGAATGATGTGGTCCCCGACAAACCCATCCACCGTGCCAGTACCTGGGTACATTGTCATGTTGAACGGAGCGGAGATAGCCGTGTCATGAACCTTCTGAGCGACACCGAGCTTCGGATCAAAAGGCTCCTTGGTCTGCTTATCCTTCACAAACTCCAGTCCCCAAAAGAGCCCTCTACCACGAATATCACCCACGTTTGGATGAGCACCCAAAAGTGACTTCAGGCATTTCTCTAAATGTTCTCCTTGAGTCTTGACATTTTGCATCAAGTTCTCTTCCCGCTGAATTCTCTGGACCTCAAGCGCCGCGGCTGCTTGGACAGGCATTGCTTGATAAGTCTGTCCATGAACGAACTGACCACTTCCATTCAACAATGCACTAACAACTTTTGGCGAAATTAAGAGAGCAGCGATTGGTTGATAGCCGCCTCCAAGACCCTTCCCGAGTGTTTGCAGGTCCGGAACCACCCCATCGTGTTGCCAGGCGTGCAAAGTGCCGCATCGTCCCATACCGCTCATCACTTCGTCGAGAATGAAGAGCGCTCCATGTTTATGGCAGACTTCTCTCATTGCTTTGAGATAGCCTGGAACACATGGAACACAACCTAAGGCAGCCCCAACGACAGGTTCGCAGACGAAACCAATGACAGTCTCTGGACCGAGCTCTTGGAACTTGGCCTCCAGCTCTGCAGCTTTCCGAGCAACGAAGGATTCATTGGACTCGCCGTTCTTGCGCTGTCGATACGCATTGCAAGCTGACACACGATGAATATTGTCCATAAGAAAGGGTTCATATGGGGCTCTACGGGCAACATGTCCAGAAACCCCCAGGGCACCAAGGGTGTTGCCGTGATAAGAGGTTTCGCGAGCGATGAAGTTCACTCGCGGGGTTTGCTTGTCACTCTCGTAGAAGTACTGCCGAGCAAGCTTTACAGCGGCTTCCATTGCTTCGGACCCTGGAAAGATTAGCGAAGTGCCTGGGAAATGTTATTCCGTGGAGACATACCGGAGCCTGTCAAATACACCCGGCTCATTTGTCCTCCAGTTCCGTTGATAAGCTCCTTGCACAGCTCTTCCACCAAGAAATTCCCCCAGTAGCTAGAGCAGAGATACGACACACCAGTATTGATCTGATCTGTGATGGCTTTAATCACTCGCTTATTGTCATACCCAAGACACGAGACGGCGGCACCAGATGTAGCATCAAAGACAGTGCGACCATCGTCGAGGTATAAGTAGTTGCCCTTGCCACCGGTTACAATTGGAAAGGATTTGTGAAGGTGACGGCCTAGAAGAAATTCGGGTTTCTCGAGTCCATTAGAAGTGGCTTCCCCATCGCCCTGGCCCTTGGAGAGATGGAGGAGTTTGGCAGAAGTGATGGTAGTGTCCTGATACTTCTGTGTAAGCTCGGTGATAGCAGATGGAGACATGATGCTTTGATGAGATTGAGGAGAGTTGATGTTAAGAGCAAATTGAAGATCGGAAGCAGGAGCAGGAGCAGAAGTAGAAGTAGGTCTGAAGTTTATGGATGTATATGAATTGGGAGAGGTGTAGGAACTTGGCAACCGCTGTAAGTTCTTTTATCACATATGCGCTTTGCCCGTGTGCGTGCAATATAAGAGAGGGGAGGGGGGGAGGAAGCCAGGCTCAATATAAAGGGAAAAGGGCAGACCACAGATGGTATTCAAGTCATGTCGGCAACTAGCAGACAGCTAGCAGAAGAAAGCTAGTACTGAACTAGACCAGACTGGAGACATTGAAGGATTGCAGCTAGAGCTCAAAGTGAAGCAGAGCCCCGGTTGATGTTGAGAGGGGAAGGGGACGAGGACGGAAAGGGGAAGAGTTGGTGAAATGGTGGGTACAAGTCCGCCGCCGAACCGATACGGCGCGCCAAGGACATTGATGGAAAGCCCGATGGTGGATGCAGACTTTTGTGTTGTGTTGCGTGTGAAGAGTGGTGGCGTGGATGAAGTGATCTTCGGCTGGGCTAAAATTGCTAGTTCCCGAGGAAGGAAGGGGAGGAGGGGAGGAGAGGTGCGTCCCGAACTATCAGGCATAGAAGAGAAGGTATCTTCAACAACTGATATCACCCGGTTCATCTTCGCATGTACATCAATGTACATTCTCTCCTGATTCTGCGCTACAAATACAGAGTACGACTTGTACTGAAAATGCTATTGGTCCTTTGCCATCGCATCGGCACCCTCCTGGTGTTTCCCTCGATCTGCATCTCTGCACACCTCGGCAGCTGCATATCGTCGATGTCCTGGCCGACGATAGGCCGGGTCTTTGCTCAGCATGCGTGGCACGCATCGACCATCGGTTCCTGAACTGTGCAGAGAGATGCGATTGTGAGCATCCATCGTTGCTCGTGCTGGTTCAAACCCAATCCAACCCTTGATTCTCTTGCTTCTTGGGTCTCTTGACCGCTCTTAGAGTTAGCACGATTCAGAATCGGTTGGTTTTAGCCCTGCTAAGAAGGTGCGTATTCTAGTACGAAGTATAATTTCAACATCGGCCCACATCCCGAATTTCAGAACACTGCCCGTGCCGAAGAAGCCGAGACGCTGAAGCCGAATGGGCAGTGCTAACGAATGGTTTGTATAGACGGGCCCTACGACAGACAGACCGACAAAGCAGAATATGATGGGTCAGCTACCTAGATCTTGCCCAAATAGCGCCTCCAACGGTTTGCTGGGTCGATTAATGAAATGTCCCGCTGTCAACCTGTCGCCATATGCACCTAGTTGGGATTGGGACGGGTGGTTGCAGGCTGGTACCATGTGACACCTAAGCAAGTATCTTAAAGTCCTCTTTTCCCAGTCATTATTGCCGGCATATGTGATAACGTTCGAAACCAGGTACCCGCGGTCACCTGGGACATGGACAGCAAGCCTAAATTGCACTTACCAATAGCGCATACAGCATGCTATGAGCATCTAACTGATCGTTGCAACCACTCGCTGCATGCACCATAGCTCACCTATAATATCAAGAGAAGAGATATCCAATTTTATCCGGGCCTTATTTCGGCTTCCTCTCTGCCTCTCAGCCTGGGACTTTTGAGATTAAGCTGCAATTGAGTTTGTTGGGGGCGCTTTTGCGGTGTGCCTTTGGTCATGTTCCTACCATCATATTATAATGTAGTCGTTTGTGATACAGAAGATTGGTCTTGTGTAACCAGCCAGGTGCATCTGATTTGTTGGAACATCCCTGTTGGTTGGTGACTTCAACGTCAACGTCCAACTGCAACATATATCACTTCTCCCCCACCGCACTAGCATAGTAGTGCAAGAGTGGGTTTCAACAAAGAGAGAGAGAGAGTATATAATCCAATACGGATGGAAAAGACAACACCTTGCAAGCTGATCATGTGCACGCACACAAAGCTGCATCCTGCACGAACTCCTTGCCGAAGAGGAAGGCTAGATCAGATGATATGTTTATCAATGCAAGACAACAGAGCATTGCATTGCTGCATCGAATGGACATTCTCGGACGACAATGCCAATTGCGCAAATCAGATGGTAAATCGGGACAAAGGTTAGTTGCCGGTCTTTTTTAGCTTATTTGTGTACGTAATTCTCTGCTTGCTTCTGGTTAGGCCTTGGTCGGCCTCCTACCGGAGTACGATCGGTCGAAGGTGGGCTGAAAATTGACCCGAGAGCTTTGTACGTCAACGTCATCGGGATTGTATCCCGATAGATCATGCCGTTACAGCACTACTTTCTCATGTCACTCACACTTCGGCAACTGTTCAAAATCGGGACCGGGTGTGTCTGAGCAACCGAATCATCTCGTCGCATCTGTCTGCACTGCCATTTTCCATCTCTAGATGTCCAGTCTTTTCCACACGTGCCGCGACAATCCTGTTTACCCGGTGCCTTACTATATTGAAACATTTTGTGTGTTTTTTCTGGATCAATGCAGCACCTGTTCTTAAGATTCTAGGCACCTCATCCCTACCGAAGTGCCACAACACGCTCTCGAATCTCCTATGCTTTAGATGAGTTCAACGCAAGACATCTTCCGTATTGCCGCATTGGGCCACCTCAAGAAGCGGTATGCCGAAAGACCGGCTTGCATCGGGACTATCCTATCCCTTCTTGTAGGAAGACTACCGGGTGAAGCCACAGAGGATGTCAAGATCAGGTCATCCTCGGATACTAGGGATACCAGCCCTGCTAATCGGGTCAGGGAGCATGCCGTGAAAGATGAGATATCAAATAAGTTTGAGTCACTTAAGTGAAATAAATAAGAATTTGTCTGTTGTTGCGTAAGAGAGGGGTGACCTTAAGAACAACCCCCACACCGTGAATTCTTTCTAATGGGCATGCTGCTTCTTCTTCTCAGACCGCCCATTTTCGTCACAATGGCGTCCTTTGGTGACTTAGGTAGCAATGGGGACAAACCACTCCGTCAAAGAGCACATTTTACAAGTAATATTTCCGGATAGTAGTCTGAGGGTACATAGAAACTTACGTACGGCAGCTGTAGGGTTCAGGTTATACGAATAACATCGTGAATTGATCTTTGTGACAAGGCTTACTGCATATCATGATCGAGAATATCTCCGGCCTCTCTCCTCTAAAATGCAAGATTGTCCCACCGCTTCTTCTGCAGGATTCTGTGGAGACAAAGAACAATGTGTCAATCATTAAATGCATCGGTCCGAGCCTTCGATGGTGGTCTTGAGAACGAGTACATGATCTCCCGGCTTCTCGTACAATTGGCGAAGTCATCTGTTGAGGAGAGCGATGTGATGATATAATTGCTCTTGTTGAGGTTGGGAATATAGCTTTGTGGGTTTTTACGTCTCGTATGTCTATAAGCAACGACGATGATTTTTTGTTTTCACAACCTCCGAAGGCTCAATATCAATCCAATGCTATCTCACAATAGATTGCAGCATAGAAATCTCGACCAAACACTCAAATTAGGCAGTCTACAAATATTTAGTCAATCAAGCTTTGATACCAACATTCATAGATCACGCTTTTTTCTGTGTCGCGTGACTAGCTTTCATCCAGCGACTGGTTGGTCTGCGCCGGCTTGCTACTAACGATCAATAAGTTGAAAAGGAGTAGAAAACTTGTTCCATTTTTGTTTTGGGCCCCCAAGATTGACTAAAGTAGGGGTGGGCGCAAAGCAAAAGGCTTGCTTGACTGTAGATAGGTGTGCATACCAAAAAGGGGGCTGAAGATGCCTTGCCCTGTCAGACAAATTCGACCCCATTGTAACAGAAAGGAGTGGTAAGAACACGTTGTTAACAGCAAATTCTTCTTCTAAAAATACCTACGTGAATACGGAGTACCTGCGTTGGTTGTACTTCACTTGGGGGCCTGTTGGCACTATGACGGAGGGGTGAACCACTTCCCCTTAACTATTTAACTATTTAGTCAGTGAGCCAAACCAAATATTGACATTCCCTAACGATTTTAGGCTCCTAGCCAATCACAAAATAATAACCCCCCTCCGCACGCATTTGAAATGGCCATATTTCATTCTTCCCCCTCAGAGAATATCCCACAAACCGCCCAGGATTGCGCAAACTTTGCCCGCCAGAGCCAAACATCGTTTGCAGATATCTCCAGATCCATATCCCTACGTATCCGTATCCGTATCCTTATCCACCACCATTCACCACAGCCGACAAAGCCCATTGTGTTCTGCTCTCTGCATCTGCGTCTGGCAACTCGACACGCGAATGCCCGCCGCGTGATTGCAACAAATCGCGACAACCACTATCGCCACGCCACACCCAGCCCAGCCCAGTGCAAATAAACAGTCCGATCAAAGGGAAACCTCGCCATTGATTGCTGCCTCTGTCGCACCGTCTAGGAAAAGGCGTTGGATACATCCTTTCGAGGTAAGTCAAGAGTATCCGTCCGCGCCTCGTCCAATTTGTTGTCTATCTGTCGCGAGGGGAAGAAGAAGACGGGAATCCGACTCTTCGACGTCGCTGTGCACACCTCGAATTGCGCTGACCTTCTTCGCAGATACTCGCGCATTTACCTCTGCCTGATTATGCCGCCCTCAAATAATCGCCCTAAGAGGGCTCGAAGGGAAGTCGCTCCTGCTGCCGACATCCCCGACTCCTCCCCCTCGAGACCTGCAAAGAAAAGAAGAAGAGTACGTCAAGAATGCAATATTATATCATGTCTTTCCTCGATTGAAGGGTTTGGAAGATTATATTATCATTGCGTTTTCCATCCATAATTGGAAAGATGCTAACCATTCAAAGACGACCGAAGCACCAAGACCAACGCCAGCGCCAGAACCAGAGCCACTCCCCAAGGACCGCGAGGGAATTCGAATGGGGGACGACGAATTAATTGCGTCTATCGTCCCATACCTATCTATGCCGAACCATGAGGTTCAAGCTAGTACAGACCATGCTAATGCCCTATACGAAAAGCTCGACAACGGTGTCACGGCATACGCAAAGCTGGCAGGAAGGGACTGGACTTACTATGTCAAGAACTTGACAAACTACATCGGCCGCCCTCCGGAGGGAACCCCAAGTGAGAACGTCGCCCAAGATGCCGTCCATAATGACTTGGTTTGGTCGACCATCCATGTTGACTTGGGACCTATCAAGATGGTATCCCGACAGCATGTTGAGATCTTTTTCGACACTGAGGAAGAAGAGAAGTGGCAAATACTTGTCCATGGCCGCAATGGTATTCGCATCGACGGTGTTCTCTTTAAAAAGGGCGAAATACATGCTCTTGTCAGTGGAGAAGTAATCGATGTTGCTGGTGTAGAGATGATGTTTGTGTTGCCTCAAGAAGGGAGCCTGCAAGTCAAAAAGGAATATCTTCTCAGAGCTGGCCTCATCGACCCTTCAGCTGTCAACGACTCCGAGGAACATGGAGGAAATACAACATCTTCAGCATCATCGTCTTCAGCCCAAACGGTGCGCGGTCAAAATGGTGCGGGTCCACTCCCGATTGCCCCAGCGCCTCCTGATTACCGTCGTCCAGGTACACCTGTCAGCGGTCGCAGCAATGTGAAGTACACCGCTGGAAAATCTCCATATGCTGGTGGCACAATGATGATGAATGCCGAGGATGTAAACCTATCCATAGATTCCAATCAACACATCAAACCTTCCTACAGTTATGCTCAGATGATTACTCAAGCTATCCTTGACACGGATGAAGAGAAGCTGAATCTGGCTGGTATTTACGCTTATATCCAAGACAAGTATGCGTACTACAGGTTCCAACTTGCAGGCGGATGGCAGGTAAGTTTTACGCCATGAATATATCTTTTTTGTATATGACTAACATCAAGCAGAACTCGATTAGACATAATTTGTCTCTGAACAAGTCCTTCCATAAGGTAGCACGGGAAACCGATGAGCCTGGCAAGGGCATGAAGTGGTGCATCAAACCCGAATGCCGGGACGACATGGCAAGACTTTGTTGGAAAGGCGGACGAGGTGGCCATCGAGGCTCTTCCGCACCTACCTCGCCTGCCAATCTCTCTTACCGAGCTAAGGACTCAGCGAAGAAGCGTTCACCAAAACGTTCACCAACCTCTAAATCGCCCCCGTCAGGCTCTTTCCCAGACAACGCTCCGCAGTTCACCCCAGACCGATCAGGACAGTCCATGCACGACCTGCCTGGTGACGGAAGCCCACTTCCCCGCCATCGCAAGATGAACCATAGCAAGTTTGGTCTCTCCGATGATACTCCAGGATCCTCACCTGTTCTGACTTCTTCTTACCTACAGGAAGAGGGCCATACGTTAGTCACACCAGCTCCAGCTCGAGTCCATCCACGATTAGCCCCGCCATCTACAGCTCAGCGGCCAAGCCTCGGCATGCCGACTAGCTCTCCTGCCCCTTTCTGGAAGTACGCCGAGATTGGAAACACGCCCATGAGAGGGGTTGGTCTGGACTCAAGCCCAATCAAAAGAGGCGCCGCCCCTGTCCCACGAAGCAGCAGTCCTGCTCCTGCTCGTAGCCCTATTAGAAATGGCAGTACTGCGAAGCAACCATCTGCTCCTGAGCCTGAGGAGATGGACGAGGAGGACGAGGGTTTTGATCTCACCAAGTAAGCTTTGTTTTCGCTAGCCTAGTAGTTTCAGTACCGTACGTGTGCTAATAATCTTTGCAGAGGCTTCCAGAGCATTGGTTCATTTCACGCTCCCGTCAGCAATGGTCTCCCCGTCGCCCCTGCGAGACCTGCTATCAACAGTTCTTAGCTCTAACCCGTTACCCTATTGCTTCGCCCCTTGCTCTGTTTTAGTGTATATTTACTGTCCCAAAACCCTACAACTCCACCAAGCCGTTTTCATTCCTAAAACTCGTATGGGGCATGTCTTTCGCTTTTTGGCCTGGGTTTTTGCTTTTGTCTGCATAGCGAGGTCTGGGTCTGGGGTTTGGGAGAAGGAAGGGAATTGGCGTTTGTGTAACAAAGTTTGTGTTTTCATTTTTTGGCTTAGTGAATAAAAGGCTTGTTTTTAAATTTATGTTTGACTTGTGATTGTGATGTGATTGATGTTATGACTAGAGTGAATTGTCCTTACCATGGCTAGTTGAAGAAAAGTTGCTATATGAGGGCGGATCAGGATGCAATAGAGGTAAAAACACAACCGGAACAGGCCTCGTTTGTGAGAAATGAGGTTGGTAACAGTAATTTGATATGTCAAACTACACTTAAATGATGGTGATGCGGAGGGAAGATGTCTTCAATTAATGTACAATACAGCCATGCAACCCCGATCCAGTCCAACCATGCAACTTTCCTTCCTATACTACAACCAGCTACACAAACAAGCCACTATGTGAGGTAATAGACACAATAATACATACATGTACAATTGAAGCAAGCAAAGCGCCGATAATGCAAGTCATACAAAATATGCCACCGAGCAGCTTGAACTAAGCTATCTCTACCCCATAACCGCAATCATGCAGTCTGACGGGGCTACGATATAGCAGCAGCAGTCGAACCACCGCGCCTCTTGGGGTTACTGCGTCCGGGTCTCTTCTTCGTCTTCGCCTGCGCATCAGTCCCCTCGATAAACTTGACCAGCTCGTCAATAGTCCTGGAATCCAAAGTCCTCCCACCCAGCTGCTCCCGCCCTGACGTCGTCTGCCCAACCTGCGGCTGCGGGTGCGTCTGTCCGAGCGTGACGCGCGGCGAGACTCGAATGCCAGCGCGGATACGACGGTTCTGCACATCCTTCGCGTGCTTGGCTATCGAGACGGCGTTCTGCGTCAGCTGTTCGAGCCAGCTCTCGGCTTCCTTGGTATTCTTGTCCTTGGGACCCAGTTCGTTCAGGAAGATGTTGTAGGACTCGCGCATGCGGTTTACGGCGGTCTTGGAATCTGAGTCCAGAGCCAGGGCCTGTGAGAGTTGGAACAGCAGCGTGGCGGAGTTGATGGAGTGTTTGCCGTAGTGGTCTTCGCAAATCTTGAGGGAGGCTTCAAACCAGAGACGCGAGGAGTGGAAGTCCTTTAGATTTTGCAGCATTACGGCTGCGTTGTTGAGGGTTGTGATGGAGTCCGGGTGCGAGGGGCCGTAGATGATTTTCCAGAGCTCGAGGGCGTGCTTGACGTATTGGAGAGCGAGTTTTGTTTCGCCACAGGCGTGGCAGAAGAGGCCGAGGTTCAGGTAGTTGAGGAGAGTCTCTGCGTTGTCAATACCCAATGTTCGCTCGGAGACGATGACGGCTTTGCGAGCGAGTTCGAAAGCTGCCTCCTTCTCCTCTAATTGGTAATAGGTTTGAGACAAAGAGCTGTAGACTCGGGCGACTTCTGGGTGGATGATGCCGTAAATTTGTTCATGCAGTGAAAGGGACTCAAGTAACAGCTCTTGGCCAAGTTTCTTTTGACCTTGCATGATTGAGATTCGTCCGGCTTCAAGAGCCTCCTCAGCCAACGAGCTTCTCGGACTTGCTTCCTTAATCACTGGTACGACATTGTGAATGTCATCAGGGCTGAAAGTCTGAGGGGGCGCAGAATGTGCAGATGCAACAGAGGATGGAGATCCATCGCGAGCCTTCTTCTTCTTCTTGCTGCTTGTGCTCTGGCTATTGGTACCAATTTCCTTCAAGGCCGAACCATTAGTAGCCGGTGAAGGTTCTGCGACAGGAGTTTGGCTTGTGAAGCGATAGTCCTTCATCTCAAGCTGCAAGCCGAGTTTGAGCGAGACCTCTCTAAGAAGCTGCATGGGCTGTATGTTTGCAGCCCAACTAGGGTCAATGGTGTATTGGTAGCGACGGGCAATCTGACTTTCGATCTCTGCTCTCAAGCTCTCAGGTGTAACCTTCTCAAATGCCAAGTCTGCCTCGGGATACAAAGCAGTAATGCTGGCATCAACCTCAGCCTTAGGCTTAGCATTGAGACCGGTACCAAGAAGGCAGTTAAGAAGGTGCGAAGTACACGCAGCTGTCAATGGGATAGGGAGGTAGCGTAAGTATTTGCTAGCAACATGCTTGAAAGCGCGCGAGACCATCTCTCGTACGGCCAGTCCTCTGATGGATTCAAGTCTCTTGCCTTCAGCCAGTTCAGCAACCTTGCCAAGGTACCTAATATTGATACCTCGCTTGTGAAGTAGCCGGCTGAGAGATTGGCCATCCATTGGATATCCAACATCGCCCTCTTTGAGATCATTGATCAGCTCTGGCAAAACGGTTCCGCGAAGGAAGTCGCAAGCAAGTCTAACATCCTGCTCATCCTTAGCTAACTCCTCTTTCTCGGCATCTGTTTGCGCCTCTTGACCACTAAACGCATCCGGGTTTAACGTGAAGTTGAAGTTAGAGATGTCGATTCTCTCGTTGTCGACCTCTGCAGACTTGGTGACTTCCGTATCTGCTTCTTCGCCATTCTCCTTGGAATCGACGGAGGTCTCAGCATCTTCAGTCTTTCCCCCCTCGGTCTCCCCTTTATCGAGCGTCTTTGTCGCACCTTCGCCATCTTTTTGATCCTTCCGTCGCTTGGCTAGCTCGCCATTCACCCAATCTCGCATCTTCACCCTCCAATATGATTCAATGAGTTCTGGTCTTAGAACCGTCATCCTGTGAGGATATGCAGTTTCGCTTGGTCCGTCAACAACCTCGGAAGTTCCAATGGCAGTGCCAAATTCCTCCATCCATGATATATCCAAGGGGGTGATTCTGTACAAGTCAAGGACATATTTTCTGCCGTCGGTACCCAGTAAGCCCTTGGTCTCCACGCTGCCCTCCAGCTCATGGCGCTTCCCGTCTTTATCCCAGACTGCATGTTTCTTGACTCTCAAAGCCTTGGACAGCTTCTCAAAGGTAGGGATGAACTGCTCATTTGCTGCAACAACGTCCTTGCCTTCGACTGCACCATAGTCGATTTGGTTCTCACCTGGCTCTCTCTGCTTGAAGATGCCAGGGACAATGGACTGAGCAACAATGCGCTTGCCCATATAATCAGCAATAACGGTTCCAGGTGTAAAAAGTCCATCGATATCTAATTGGTTGACCATTCGAACGCCCATGACATCTTTGCCGGTCGCCACTCTTGCAGCCTCATCACCACCTTCGGATGCAAATGTACCAACCCCGTCAGCGCCAAAGGAGAAGAAGATGTTGTTGTACACGAATATTTGGGCATCTCTCCCTTCGGTTGGGTTCAAAGGGGCTACCTCGCCTCTAGCAACTAAAACAGCGCCGCGAGCAGCAGCATCATTATAATCAGCAAACAGCTTGGAAGTCAAGCGCTCACGGAAAACACGATCGTGCACATTTTCTTTTGGCAGTTCCCTCGTGGATTGAAACTCTTCGTTCCAATCTCGCAGGGTCTCAGTGTTCTCAATTCCTGCTATTAAATAGCTTTCTTGTGTACGAGTAATGTCGGTTTGATGTGCAACAAGAGGTGATGATGTGTTTGGAACAACCCACGGGCTTGAGGGAACGGCGTTGGTGATCTGGAAATTGGCCAGAGGTTCCTTGGTATTATTGGAATCCAAGAGCTTTTTGAATGAAGCATCGAACGAGGGAGAAATCTCCTCGATCAAGTTGAGTAATGAGTGTGCGGAATGAGCCTTCGGGGCGCCTCTTGGGAATGGATCAAATTTACTGTTAGTGGATTTGTTCACATAAAATCCGGAAACGTGTG
The DNA here is from genome assembly GCA_007821475.1 of Lachnellula arida. Classification (NCBI taxonomy): domain Eukaryota; kingdom Fungi; phylum Ascomycota; class Leotiomycetes; order Helotiales; family Lachnaceae; genus Lachnellula; species Lachnellula arida. The sequence continues at coordinate 50,738 of QGMF01000003.1, read as the reverse complement.
ATGTGATTTGATGTTGGTCTCCTTCATTGGTAGTCACCTGGAGATATAAGAGGTGACCCTTCTGTCTGAGATGGTAAGGAGGAGGGTTCCATGGCGAGACTGATATTCCCTTTACAGTCTTCGGCTGTGGCTCCAGAACGTCGGGGAGCAGAGTAGAAAGCGTCCCCGGGGCCTGCAGATCAAATCCAGCCATTGGATGTGCCTCCGTTACACCAGTACCGTTGGAAGGCTCTGCCGCGAGCGTGACCGAATCATGGAGAGATGTACCCGACAAGATGCCATGCAAAGTATCTGTTCGGTCTCCTGAAGCACCAATTATTTCCCTAACTCTGATGACATGCAGTCTTGCTTCCTTCTCGGTGTATGGGTCCTCGATCAAAGTAAGCTCCGAGTCCGCCGCCAGACCCTCGACCTCAGATATTTGGATGAAATCATTAATCCGTTGGCCCTTGTGTTCGAGGTGGAAACAGGAGTACTGGAAAGTACCTGGGAGTTCGATAATCGACTGTCGAACATCATGAATTGCCTCTTGGGTCGATACCTATAAGACTTAATTTTCATTTCTATTTATCGTAGTAGGGTAGGGTAGTAGGGCGATATACCATAATCTGAATCTGCTTGGGCTCGTGGGGTAGATTGACGGTTAGCTGAAAGATGGCTAGCAATAATGTCAGTACTATATTCTCAATTGTTCAATCCATTTCAGAGTCATTGGGCGTAGTACCTTCACCACCTTGGTCTGTTCCATCTGCAGCCTCGTGGTCTGCCCCGTTATTGGTTGCATGATCAACCTCGAGGCCATTCTGAGCATCAGCAGTGCCATTGGGAGAGGGTTCTAGGCAAAGAACTATGTTAGATGATCAAAGTATAGAAAGCAGGTGTGTACGGTCAGGTAGATTGCGTTGTAGTAACATACCAGCGGGTTTTGAGCTTGCTTCAGCCATGATGATATTACAATGCAGAGTAGTAGGCTACAAAGTCGGAACTTAAACAGGCCAGGCAGTCCAAGAAGCGCAAAGAGAAGGTCTAAATGTGCAGATGGAAAGGAAATGCGGGTGATTATGAGTAGGAGCAGTAGAATTACAATGAAGAAAAGGGGTTGATATGGAGAGAGCAAGATCAATGCCTCTTAAATTTTACATGCAATGACCATGGGAATTTTTTTTGAGCTCCCCGGTATCCGCTCCCGCCCGCGTTATTCCGGCACAAGGCTTACCCTAGTCAATTGCTTAGTAAGCCTTTATTTACTTCCACCACTCCTCTCCTCCTCCGTTGTCAATATTATAAACATCGGCATTATGCTACCATAATTCGTTATACCTTTTGGCTATTAACTGGTCATCAATTGTCCTTTATTGTTGCTTCATTTTTGCTTTAAAAAAACCCTCCTCATTGCTCTTGCTACATTTCTTTGCTCTTGCACTGCATTATGCCCATGTAAACAAACAATACAACAGGTACGGGTGCCAGGAAACTAAGAATTGCATGATTTAAAAGCTGACTCCTGTATTCAGGATACTGAATATGGCATCAGAAATATCAAGCAATAGCATGACTTTGCATGGCTTTACTCCTGTACGGCGACGAGATTCCACGGTCAATACGAGGCAGTTTCACGGAGACCAAGAGAAGGAATGGACAGCAGCGAGGTGCCATCGCCTGCTACGGGCATTGACGTCAAGAGTCGCAATCTTGAATAAGGACTTGTCACGATTATCCCAAGCTCGGCAGGCTCAGAGTCGAAACAATGGCGAGGTGTCCACGACCGCGAAAACCTTGCGACAGAATACTCAAGACAAGGATGACGGCGATTGGACACTGGCACGGAAGAAATTAAAGCGGACATATTCCAACCGAATTGGACGGAATGGCATAGGTCAAAGAGGAGTGGTGCCCAAAACACCCCGTATATCAGCCTCTTCGAAGGGCAGGAAGTCCATGGTTCCGGGAGAGATTTTGGTACCCACACCTATACTTGCCCGAGCTAGAGGGGAACTTGATGTAGACGATCACCCTTCAATGATTGCAAATACCGGGCTTGATGATCTAGCAATTAGAAGACCCAAGCGTTCAAAGCACCATCATACGACAAATGAAGGCGAGCCAAGTTTCCAGCTCTCTGGGACTCTACGAGAAATGCGACAAAAGACGAACGCTTCCCGGTATACGATTTATGAAGGTATCTATAATGGCTTGGAGGCTCTATTGCGCTCGACGATGAGAGATGAGCCCGTGACCAAGGCAAAGGGTGCCAGATCATTATTCTCAATGTCCTTGAGAGCTGTTCCAAGTTATATCGCTGAAGAAGAGGCCCATCTTGAGGAGACTGGAACCAAATCCGCAATTAATACACGGGATATATCAACAGAAATCTACGATGAGTTGGAAGACTTCGGCACTTCTGGGTATGGCTGGAAGCAACTTAAAGTTATCGTCCGATCGCATGGAACGAAAGTAATCGGAGACGCAATAGCCACGGGGTTAATTGATGTAGAATTTTGTGGCGTGCTGGTTACACTTTGCATACATACCTTTGCGGCAGAAGAGGCCGAGGTGTTGCTCTCTTCCCTCCTATCCTCTAGCCACTTTTCAGCACCCAAAAATCTTTATGATATTGCGCCTCGTCCTTTTTCGATGCTTTGGAAGTTTGTCGAATACACTGGACGCTTCGCCTTCCAATATCAACAGCTGGCAAGCTTAATTTCAAAAGGGGTTGTACCTCTCGGATGGCTGGCCACAAAGGAATTTCGTCCGGTATGGATTGGGGTGATGCAAAGGCTCTCCCCTGGTTCGGTGAACTCGGATGCTCTGATGTTTCTTGAGACCACGCTTCCTCTTCTTGCAAGGTCTGGTCAGTCGAGCAGTACTCTTGATACCTCCTCATTTGCTATTCTTAAGCCCACGTTTTCCAGCTTGATTACAACGCTACTATCGATCGTTCTCCTGAGCCGTGAAGCAACAGAATCTTGCCTTGATGAAAGACCCGCGGTATCTGACGCACCTTATGAGCATGTCACTTCCTTACTACAGAGCTGTGTGATACAGTACGATTTGTCACCAGCTCCCAACGATACCCAAGGCGCTCTGCTGTTTGCTGCAAACCTAATAGCCAGACAGCAGATTGGTAAGTGTACGGACTCTGAGAACTCTCTCATCAAACTCCTTCAGGATCGAACAGGGGAAGACGAAGACGACTGTGATGTTGCTCCTGCTAGCTACAACGATCTTGTGGCATTCATTTGTTCTGTAGCACGTTGTTGTGGCCGAGGCGCTTCAAGTGTGGGATTCGAGTATCTAAAATATCTACATCTGACTCTGGAGAATCTTAGCATCGATAGCTCTGGAGTTGATATCTTTCAAGGAATCATTGTGGATAGTGCCTTTGCGTTTGCACAGCAGTTGCCTGAACAAACACATCTGGACTATGCCTCGACTTTGGATGTCAAGTTTTCAGATCGAAAAGTCAAGCACGAATTGGCTCCAGTCTCCGAAGCAAGCGATGATGCAAGACCTGGATTTCGCTGGGAAGAAGGCATTGGCGAGTGGGTGATGGCTACTCCGGCTGGAAACAACTCAAACCGAGAAAGCTTTGCCAGGTATCCACTGAAGGAGGACGAATGTGATTCTCCATTCCGACCTCCACCTCGCACACGTCCAAACAAGACCAAGGAAGTTGCACCAGTGTCAAAAAACCGGAATTTGCGCTCCTCAAATATATCCATAGAGCCAGCAGACAGCTCAGATGCTCCCGACTATTCCGGTTCAGTTTTGGACGCATTGCATTTTGAGATGAATGCGGCAGCGAGTGACGATGAATTGCATACAAGTTTTTCCTGTAATGACGATTCTTCCGAGTCTGGCTCTGTATCTGTTGGCTTAGCATCCGACGTGGAAATGTCTTTCACGCAAACGTCACTTTCTTCAAGGGAATCATTATCCGAAGAAGAGACTGAATATCAGCATACCCGTCGTTCTACTGATCGAGCTCCACGGTTATGTAGAAAGGAACTTCGAAATAGCCAAGACTGGCAGCTTTTCGATGAATCTTTCAGCTCAATTGCATCGTCATCTACCTCAGACCAGACTAGAGAGGTCAATTCTCGGCGACAATACGTCGACAGAGCACCAAGATTAGGACGACGAGCGCTTCGATCCAGTCAAGCGTGGCAGCTGTTTGATGAAAGTGATGACGAACTCAGTTTCCTTTCCGTCTCATCACAAAGTGATCGGGTCCTAGGAGACATCACAAACACTGCAACTACCAAAAGCCGCCCCGTACGTAGAACAAGGGCTGCAACAAAATCTAGAAAGTCCATTACCAATTGGACTACACCTCTCAGTGAAGACGAGCTAGGAATATGATACGGCGTCCACAACTCATGCTACCAGCATTTCTATATGGTACATCTTGGCAGATATGAGAAGTTTATTGACCTGTTTGAATACCTCCGAGCAACACTTCGGTTCCGAATGCCTTACCAGCAGTGTTTCGCTCGGACCTTTGAACGGGGCTTTGACAGATCGAAGGAAGGCTGAGATGGAAATGTCCACCCTTTGTGGGTTGTGATATTGGAAGGATTGTAAAGCAGCTCTATTATTGGGTATTGTGAACGACGAGACAGAATGATCACCATGTGGAAGATTTAGGGCTGGTACAGTATCGGCCATCTGTACTGTGTGATCGCCGTGTTTGAATATGCGCTGAGCTTATAAGAGGCTCGCTTTGCGACAACGCCGGTCTCAATCGCGCAGAGCATTTGGATATAGTTGTGGAGACCGGCAAACGGAACGGCGAATAATAAATAACTGACCTGTGTGGCCTTTGAGTGCAAATGGCGAGTCAATCATCTCATGATATCTAAGGTTTCGCAGAGACAGAAACGGCGGGATGAAGGCAACGCGTTTGGACTCAATAGAAAAGTTCCAACTCTATGCACCAGATGCAACCTTATCCGGCTCCATACCTATCAGAATCGAAGAATAGCATAAGAAGCGCGAGTCCATGTTCATGAACCTTTTATCCGCAGACTTGTGAGACAAAACAAATTGGAAATCTTTTACCCGCAAGACTTTGCAAGTTTAGACGGAGAATAATTGCGGACTCAACATTGCATCAGATAGATTACTATGGCTAGCGGGTGACTTGCGGCAAGATTAACAAGGACGTCAAAACAAGTGTGGATAAATTGCCATGTCTTATCACTTGGCAGTGTACTCGCAGTGTACTCGTAGGAACCACTGAGCCACTTATTATTCAAGTCAAACGTGAAGCCCCCATTCGTCATCAAGGGGGTACGACGACGGGACGGTACTGTACTGTACTGGACCTGGTTGGTGATCTTTGAAGCACAAACGGAATACTTCGTAATGTTTGGAGCTTTGGATGGCGACATCAGGACGTTGTGGTTCACACATCGGCACGACTTGACCATCATGGCACACGCAGACTGAATGAACTCGTACCAGATCCTTGTTGTGATGCTCATGGCGTTGCGAACCTTTCGGTGGTGTCGTCTCAGCGTTTCAAGACCCCTGTAAGCACTTTATTCTGACCACCAATTGCTGGCGGGGGCAGGGGCAGGGCTCTAGCGAAGATTGGCGTGGCCCCTGGATTAAGCCCAGTTGACGCACCACCACACGTCGGTCTTGGAGGCTGGGAGGCTGGGCTGGTCTCATCAAATCACTTTTGCAGTACGGTACGGTACAGTATCTATGGAGTACGGAGGTAGTAAAGTAAAAAGTGCAACACCATTGTGGATTCCCTGGGAAGAAATATCACTTTTCTTACAGTACCTAGGATCAATAATCGGGATACTCGCCTTCTTCCACTTCTTGGCATCGTTTCAAGCCTCAATAACAGAACCGTTGCTCGGGAGCGATGCCCGGTTTTGGTACGGTGCTACCAGTATGCATTCCCGTGAGGTTTATGCGAGATACCAGTACAAGATACGGGCGGTAAGTGCACCATGCAGAGTATCCACGCATGCGGTTGCTCGTGCGGTTATCCCTTTTACGGACGGAGGTACTTGGCATGCAAGAGAGCCTTAGCTTTACCGGGGACTCCTCGCCTCCACTTCTTCCGATCTTCGTTTGTGTTTTTGTGACTTGCTCCATGTAGATAACACTGCCTGTCCCTCGTTGTCACTACCGGTATACCTATTCTTTTCGACTGTGCACTTTTTGCAACCTTGGCCATCTTCTGTTCATTCCCCCAGCTGAGATTCCTTCTATTCTTTCTACCCTTTTCTTCTCTTCCCCTAGCCGCCTTTTTGACAACAATCATACTGAACCATCTCGAGCGCTCTTGACACCGACCATCATTTACTACTACATGCAGTCTGGAAATCGCCTCTTAGAGTAGTTCTTCAGAAGATTTATGGCTTGGCCTACAGCACTCCTTATCTAGACATCCTCTTATCTTACACTCGACTATCGAATCGGTTGTGCTGTGCTGGACATTCACATACCTAAGTTTCTTGTTTATTCGCATAAATTCGCCTGGCGCGAGACATTTCTACCTCGAGCCGACCACAACGGATCCCCATTACTTCAAGGGATACCGACAATACTACACGATGACTTCTTCGCTTCGATTTTTGGGCTTGTTGGCTATTTCAGGAATGGCCTCTGCTCAAGAGGCACCGGCAGCAACTGGGGCGGCGGCGCAAGCAGCAGCGGTCGAGGCTGTGAAAGCCCAAGTACTCAACCAGGTCTTCACCGACTATCTCTTCATCGTACTGGCCTACTTGATTACAGCTTTGGCGTTATGGAGGGTGGGCATCGAGAGCGTCAAATACGTGCGGACACTTACATGCCTGAACAATGACACCCAGAAATACTTCGCCGTTCCCTCGAAGAGATGGGCGAGCTTCAAGAAGCACTTGCTATATGCCCCTATCTTCAGCAAGAGACACAACAGGGAAATTCAGTTGTCTTCAGCAATGAACGTGGGAACGCTACCGACTCGGTTCCAGTTGATATTTTTACTATCGTATTTCGGCACCAACGTTCTCTTCTGCGTTTACAGCATTGATTGGGCGCTTCCAGCCGCATCTGCTGCCAAGGAGTTGAGGAACCGGACTGGCATACTCGCCGTTGTCAACATGGTAAGTCGACGCCAGTCTTCTCAAATTACCCCCATCGACTTTTCGGACATCCTTAGCATCACGTGGACATACTCATATATCTAACTACAACCAGATCCCCCTCTTCATCATGGCCGCTCGCAATAACCCTTTGATGAAATGGTTGAATTTGTCTTTTGATTCTTTCAATCTGTTGCATAGATGGACCGGCAGAATCGTTGTCCTCGAAGCAATTGCTCACGCGGTTTCTTGGGGCGTTTCATCTTACATCGGAGGCGGGTGGGCGGCGATTTCCAAGGCTATCACAGGCACTCCCTTCATCACCTTTGGCTTCATTGTGAGTTTCTTAAGCCGTCACGGTAGTGAAAACACTAACAATATTAGGCTTTCGTCGCGTTTATAGTCATCGCATTCCAAACCAACTCCATTCTCCGACATGCTTTCTATGAAACTTTCAAGTATCTCCACATTGCTTTGGTTATTGTGGTTATCATCGGCCTCTGGTATCACCTGAAGCTTGCCAAAATTCCTCAGATCACCCTTCTTTATGGAGTTATTGCACTATGGGGGGCAGAGCGCGCTACGAGAATTCTCAAGGTCATGTACAGGAACGTCGGAAAGGGGGGATCGAAGACGTTGGTAGAGGCACTTCCAGGAAATGCGAGCCGTATCACCATCGAAATGGCCCGACCGTGGACCTTCAAGCCGGGCCAGCACGCCTATCTCTACATGCCAGCAATTGGCATGATGACTTCCCACCCCTTTTCGATTGCGTGGTCTGAGGAGGCAGAGAACCTGGACCCAGAAAAGCTCGCAATGAACCGCCAAGATATCCTGGAAATGCAGAAGACGCAGATGTCCTTCATCATCCGTGCCAGAACAGGATTCACGAGCAAGCTATACAAGAAAGCCGAAGCAGCACCCGGTGGCAAATTCTACACCAAATGTTTTGCAGAGGGTCCATATGGAGGCATGCACATGATGTATTCCTACGGGTCCGTCATGATGTTTGCAGGAGGAGTAGGAATCACCCATCAAGTACCACACGTCAGAGATTTAGTCGCCGGCTACGCAAACGGAACAGTCGCCGCGCGTAAGATCGTGCTCGTCTGGATCATCCAATCTCCCGAACATTTGGAATGGATCCGACCGTGGATGACCGCCATCCTGGCCATGGACAAACGCCGCGACGTGCTGCGCATTATGCTATTCGTCAGCCGGCCACGCTCGACCAAGGAGATCCACAGCCCTTCCGCAACGGTACAAATGTTCCCTGGTCGCCCAAACATCGAGACGCTTATGGATATCGAGATGGAAAACCAGATTGGCGCTATGGGCGTCTCGGTTTGCGGTAGTGGGGCGCTGAGTGATGATGTGAGGAGGGCAGTACGCACGCGTCAGCACGCCGGGAACATTGACTTCGTCGAGGAAGCCTTCTCATGGTGATCTGATCTGATCTGATTTAATCCTACCAACTTCAGGATACCTTTTTGGATTTGGAGATCCCGAAGTTCGGGATTCGTATCCGAGTATCCTTGATGTCTGGATAGATCGGTCCGCATTTCCAGTCTTACGCGTACGGGTTCGCAAGCATCGCGAATCCAACGTGATGACTGTCTTCTTTGTTGATATTTAGCTTTGGATTGACGTTATAGATGGGGGTTGTCACCACGGTCGTTGTACATTATTGGGATTGGACGTAGTTATGAATAGAGATGTATCACAGGCACTGCATGCAGGACAGCTAGTACCATAAATACATCACACAATTGCAAACCTACATTGCCCCCACACCTCTGCGCCCCATTTTAGCATTTCTGTGTAACTCGAGGTTAATACTCCGTAGTCGGGTCGGTCCTTCCCTTCCTTCTTCGCTCGCTTCGCTCACAGTCGGGGGAAGCGAACGTCACGAGAAGGAAGGACCGAGTATTATTTGAGATTTGCTGGACGTAGACGTGCATGGATTCTAGAGGCGTGGGCATGCACTCAGGCTCTCTTCCCCCTATCTTTCTTTAGACCTGACCCTAACGATGTACGGGGTCGTTTTAACTCGTCGTTTACGGAGTACTTTTCAGTTTGTTGCGATTTTCCTATAATTACTTCTAGGCCTCGGTCAATTTGCACCTAGTTTTCCGGGACTTGAGCTTGAGCTTAATAAGCTTCTTGATATAGAAAAGGCACCGCAACGAATTAGAACGGAACGGCCCCAACGTTCAGCCTCCAAGCAAGGGGAAACGCTCGAGTACCTAGGGCAAGCACAGATTATTAAATTTCTGGCAGGTTGATCTAAAGGCTAAATCACCAATGTATCGATATCATTAGCCATGCTCGCACCTAATTAATGCTGGTGGATCATCGACTAAACTAGCGTTGGGTTGGCACAGAATCCACCCCACCAATAGGATTGCACGTGATCAGCGAGCCCTGTTAGAGCCTCGTAAAGCAGCGAGTATACCAGCCAGATTTGCAGCCCGAGGACTAGGTACATATGACTTTGATTATATTCGTGGTTCTACTACAGTACTGAGTTTAGAACATAATAATATATACAGATTACTATTTCTTCTACAATTCTGAATTATTAAAAGTCATTAGACCTTAAAAGCGGATAGCTGGTCCGGTAAGCTTCCTACCTTAGTGGAATCAGCTGTCTGATAGGTAGGGTAGGCCATCATCCCCACCCTTGCCTTGTGACCCCACTTCCTGGCTTTCAGCTCATCAGATAACCCAGGCAAGGAAGGCACGAACAAAGCAAAGCAGCCAAATTCACATCTCCCATGACCACCACCCCGAGATAATCACAACCACACACACATTGAACCCACGGTAGAAATAACTCGACCCAACACTAAAGAAAGAAAGCCAAGTTCCGGATCCCCCGCCCGCCACTACTCACACCAGCCTCATCGTCCGTCCAGCGAACCTACGGTATCCAACACCAACTCCAACAAATTATTGCCTCGCCGGTCCCAAATCCAAACCAGACAAAAAAATCCCACACTACACTACAAACCTTTTCTATCAAATACGTGAACACAGCCAGAACAGCAGAGAATAAGGGCAGGACTTGCGGGCGCAAGAGGCGCACCTCCAACGCACCGCACCAACCATGGGTCTCTCCTACAACGTCTACCTAAACAGCCACAAGATCTACGGGTGCAAGAACTGCAAAGCCCACCTAGCGAACCACGAAGACATAATCTCTCGAGTTCGTCACTTTTTTCTCCCTCTCCCTCTCCCCTTCCCATTCCCCCCTCTCATCCACCATCCCACTAACTCAACCTCCCAACCCAGAACTTCCGCGGCCAGCACGGCAAAGCCTACCTCTTCAACAGCGTCGTGAACATCACAGCCGGCGACGCTTCCGAGCGCCACATGACGACCGGCCGGCACATCGTGCGCGACATTACGTGCAGGCAGTGCAACGAGACGGTGGGCTGGAAGTACGACAAGGCGTTTGAGGCGAGCGAGAAGTACAAGGAGGGCAAGTATATCCTCGAGGCGGAGCTGCTTTGCAATGTTACTTGAGGAGGGCCTGGCACCTCACCTCACCTCTGCCATACATACATATATGATGGATGGGATGCAAAGGCATAGGGATATCGATCGGTATATGTGAGAGATGGGATGGCATGCGTTAGGGCGGGGCATTTTCGCCGGTGTTGGGGTTTTTGCATTGGATATGGATATGGATACTATTTATGGGGTAGGGATATGCTATGGCGCGGGATGGAATACAGAATGGATCAATGGATGGAGGGAGGCGTTCATTTTACATTGGCTCAGTCGGTCTTCGGTTGCGTTGCATACTGCCATCAAACTATGGTTAAAAGTCCTTTTGGACTTTTGCCGCTTCATACAAATCAAACTGTAAAATCTCAAATACGAAATACGCTGCGCAGTCTAGAATCTGACCGAGTAGTCTATAGATATCAGGAGTGGGCCATGTAGAATAGTAATGTGCCTGCGAGCTCCTAACTCAACGCTCTTCCTTGAAATACTAGTGTTTTCCCCTCAGGATTGCTCCTGAAGTTGCAGAATGGCTGAGGTTGTACTAATGACAACGTCTTCGAGACGCAGACGAATGAGCCGGATCTTGTTAGAACTTCTCGCAGCCTTTTCTGCCGCCTGCTCTCGACGACCCAGTGGAGGGGTCAGCTACCCCACAAATCTATATAATAAAAGGCATTCACGATATTAGTCTTCACATCTTACATCTTTCATTGCCTTCTATTAAAGGTACAATCTAAAGCAACACAAATTCCATCCTGCAAGTCAGCATAGCTACGTTACAGCGAAAGATCCATTTTCTTCCCCTCGAAATCTCCACCACCATGTATAAACGCCGAAAAGCACATAACCATGCCAGAAAAAACCAGAAACCATCCTTCATACTCCATAGCAAACCAATCAATAATAGTAAAAGTAGTAACATTAATTCAAAAAGCCTTCAGTCGTCATCGTCGCTCTGTACACCGCTGCTGCCACCATTGGCAATTTGGGAATTGTTGAAGGTCAGCTTCAACTTCCCACTCGAAATCGAAGGCGGCAGAGGAGTGCCAGCGCTGGTCGTAGGAGCCGTAGAACCGCCATTGCGGGAAGAAGAGTCATCGAGATCACCAAGCTCAGGATGGTCATTCAGTTCGTCACGGATGCGAGATTCACAAGCATTCTGAAATTTGTTAGTACCTGCCTCTGCATTAGAAACGTAGGTGAACTTACTTCAATTGCGACAGCATCGGTATAGATCATGCTGCCATCGTCGTTGTACGTCTTCGCATTAGTACAAAGCAGCTGGATATCTCTCCTGAGGTCACCGAGACTTGAATACTCTTCCTTCTTGATCTTCTTCTCGATCATTTTCATCGAGATCGGAACTTTGATGAACTGATAATAGTCGGGATAGTCTTTTTTGGAAGGTAGTGCAACAAAAGGTCCAATGATAAGACGCCCGCCTTCATCATCGTCCTCCTCATCTTCAGACGCAGAATCTGATTCCAGCTTCATTAATGCCTCGTAGACGTTTTTGAGACTGCTCTGGAGCATGCCTCGGTGCTTTGCATCACCGTTCGATGATGCGCCTTTGCCTCGACCTGGTCCAGGACGCTTTCGCTTGGCTGGTGGTTCATCATCGGGCTCTTCAGCCTTACGCTTGTCAACTTTTCCCATCTTGCGACCTCGTCCTTTCTTCGGTGTTGGCTCTACTTCCACCTCCGGCTCTTCGGTGCCGCTCCGACTCCCCGCTGGTGAGCTTTCAATGGAACCAGGGATCTGGCCTGCTCGCTTGAGCCTGTTCTGCTCACGGCGGTCTTTTCGCGCCGCCTTCCGAGCTGCTGCTGCTTCGGGGCTATCCTCATCGTCGTCAACAGCGTTGAGCCACTGTTCTTCGGTGAGGCCATCGTCGTACTTAACGCGAGTTCGCTCCCGAGCACCACGACCCTGGACTTCTTCCGGCTCATCGGAGATGGGGTTTCCATCGGACATGTAAATCTCAGGCAGCTCGCTCTCAGTCATGAGACGCGGCACATGTTTGCTTCCAGAAAGGGAGCCATATGTGGGGTCCTTATTTCTCTCAGCATCCATCTTATCAAAGATTTCTTGCTCGTGAGGCCCGCGCGCTAAGATCTCGTTGAGTTCCTGGTCATCCATTTCTTCCTGCTCCAAGGTCTCCGCAGCTTCGGCGGTCTCCAACATGACCCGGAGCATGGCGTCACGATCCGTCTCGGAGGATTTGTTATCAAATCGACCGGCCTGAATAACCTTACCGTCCATATCAAGCTTGTACTTGGCACGCTCCAAGATCTTCTCCTCAACTGAGTTGGAGCTTATCAAACGCAGAATTCTAACCTCATTCTTCTGTCCTATACGATGTGCACGATCTTGAGCTTGTAAATCTTGATGAGGATTCCAATCTGAATCGTAAATGATGACAGTATCGGCAGTTTGCAAGTTCAGACCGAGACCACCAGCACGAGTAGAAAGCAAGAACATGAAGTATGGCGAATTTGGTGCATTGAACTCGCGAAGGAGCTCAGACCGGTCGTCAGACTTTGTTGTACCGTCTAATCGTAAGAATTGAATGCCTCTATAACGCAGGAAGTCCTCCATAATATCCATGATTGCTGTCATCTGAAAGAACATCAGAACCCTATGGCCAGTCTGCTGGTATTTTGGCAAGACACGGTCGAGGAGTTCAAATTTTCCAGCAGTTCGCCACAATAAATCGTTGCTGGTGTTTAAAGGGTTCATTTGATTCTCCACCTCATCAAAAACAAAGGGATGGTTGCACAGCTTTCGCAATTGCATGATCATGTTGCTGAGACCACGAGCGCCAGTCTTTCCACCTTTGCCATCACTGACGACCAGTTTGTTGTGCGTAACCATCTGCTTGTACAGACGAGATTGCAAGGCAGAGAACTTGCACTTGATGACCTTCTCCGTTTTGTCAGGCAAGTCCTTCTCAACATCCTTCTTGAGACGACGGAGCAAGAATGGTCGTAAGACCTTGTGAAGACGGCGGATAACGAGAATTTGTTCTTCTTCAGTGAGCTCCATCTTATCTTGGCCACCAGTGTTTGCAAATGGTGTGTTGAACCATTCGTCAAAAGATTTGACGGATTTGAATATCGTTGGGAGAACGAAATTAAGTAGCGCCCAAAGTTCCGGGAGATTGTTTTGCAGTGGGGTACCGGTAAGAATTAGACGGTAGCGTGTGACATAGTACTGAGTCAAGGTAGCACTGAGTTTAGAAGATGAATTCTTCATTCGATGACCTTCATCAATAATCATATGCACCCATTTGATCTTGCTAAGAACAGGTCTGTCCTTGATGATGTATTCGTAGGTTGTCAGAAGAACCTGGAAGTTACCATACCGGAGCTGCTGCTGTTGCTGCTTACGAGCCGTAGGAGGACCTTTGTATACAACACGTGCAATCGATGGCGCCCATTTTTCGAATTCAAGATTCCAGTTGGTCAGCGTACTCAAGGGTACAATGACCAAGAATGGCCCGTTCTGCTTCTTCTTCTCAATGAGATAGGTAAGCAAACTGATCGTTTGAATGGTTTTCCCGAGACCCATCTCATCGGCAAGAATACCGTTGAGGTTATTGTTGTACAACGATATCATCCATTGAAGACCTTTCAGTTGATATTCCTTCAATGTACCACCAACTAACATATTAGGTTGTGCATTGACCTCTTCTTTGATGCGATGCGCAACAGCGTAGTAGTCGATCTTCCGGGTGTCTTGCTCTTCCTCCTCCTCGTCATCTTCTGAATCGTCTTGGAAGTCACCAGCATTATTACCGTAATGCTCGGCGGCTTTTCGTTGTTGGGCTTTGACGGAGGCGGCGAGCTGTGACAAGAAACCGTCCGTTTGTCTAAGCAGATGCGTGATACGAGTATCCTTAGCTTGGTCTAGGAGTTTCAAGTAGGCCTCTTCATCGTTCGACTTCAAGGCTTGTAGACGTTGCTTAGCTGTACGCTCGATTCTCTTCTGCTCTTCCTTCTCGATATTCTGGTGCTGAGCTTGCATCATACGGCCAAGCTTCTGCATCTTCTGTCTTTGATTTGCAGCAGCCGTACTGACCTCCCGAGCATGTGTAATAACCGTATGGAGATAATCCGAGTGCTTCTTCTTCTCCCGGCTCTCGCGAGCATCACGTTGTTGCTTCTCCAGCTTTTCGGTGATACGAGCCTCACGAAGCGACTGCTTCTTCATTCTTCGATATTGGCTGCGATTGGCAGTCATAGCAAGATTGTCATATTGGATGATCTGGCGGCCAACTCTTAGACGCATATTTCGCTGTTTCTCGGCCAAACCAAGCATCTTCATCTCAATCAAAGCCTTCCGTTTCAAGCTATCTTCCGGGGTGAGATCATCGCGCCGGACATCGAGGTGGGCCATATTTGCTGGAAGGGACTTCAACTCTGCTAATCTTGCGCTCATACGATTGTATATGATCATTTCGCGCTCTTGTCGGAGCTTCTCCACGTCAACGCCAGATGGCATGATGCTGGGTATCATCGGACGTAAATGCCGCGTCTTGTGTGAGGAATAGCTAATCGTGTCTGGGAGGTGATCATAAGGGGAATTGAAATTGGTGTATTCATGATGCTTAGGCACTGCAACATCTTTCCTATTCGCAGATGGATCAGAACCGTTGGCCGTTGGCTTGTCAACACTTGATGCGGCTGTTGAAACCCCTTGGTCGACAGCTGGAGAAGATTTCCTTTGTAGAGAGGCGAAAAGCTGCTGCTGAGTTGCTTGAGGAATACCAATATTCTTGGAAAGGCACTTGAAAGCGTATATTTGATTTTTCAAGACTCCCAGCTGTTCTGTTGAGAAATAGCCGCTCCCGGCTGGAGCTGATCGCTGCACACCACCTTTAGGCGCACCTGAAGCTGCCGTAGCAGATATAGCAGAAGGTCCAAGTGATGTCGCGGCTGGGGTTTGTGTATTGATTGGTGTGGTATTATTCGACCCCGGAGCAGTACGTGTACCATTCGCACCATTCGAAGGGGTGGTCGTGGTATTTTGTTGTTGTTGTTGGTTCAAGATTTGCTTCTGAGCGTAGGCGGCTCTCGATTGTTGATAGAGCTGCTGTTGTTTAAGGTTGGTGAGCATCTGGTGAACCTTTTGGAATTCGGGGTCCTGTTCCGACACGCCTGAGTCCTTCATCTGTTTGTACCTCTGCTAGCCGTCAGTAATAATCCAACGGGGGTGATATTGGCAAGAAAGTAAGACGCGGTAGGAGGGGCTTACAAGAAATATATCCTTTACACTCTGCGGCTGTGCCTGTGTCGCGTTCCCTGGCTGACCAGTCTGCTGGACCGCAGGAGCAGTCTGAACAGAAGCCATGCTAGGAGACGCAATATCTATTCAATGCGATATCCTTTTATGTATCTATTGAGATGGCGTTCGGCGCATATCAGGAGCCAGCCTTGCGCATGAGGTCCGACGTGTAGAGGGAAGCCAGCGGTGCAGAAAATGTATATGCCCAGGCAACGGCGATTGGGGGTGTCGGGAAGGATCCAAGACTGAGCTTGTTGCGCGGTGGGAGGGGGGATCGCGTTGTTTTTGATGAAGATGCACAAGCTTGGCGCGTCCCGTGGAGGGTTTTGGAGATGTCAAGGGGAGATGGAATGACTGAAGGATGGGATAGGGCGAAGTTTTGGCTGTGGTCTGCCTGGGCGTGTATCAATGGCGCAGGCGGAGAGTTGCGGCAGCTGATAATGGCAAAGGTGGTTGTCGAAGTTTGTAGACGAGGCTAAAAGGGGGGCCCTTTTCGTTGCGTCGCGAACGAGGTTGAGATCTAAGTTGTGGTTTTGCAGAGCTGGGCTGACGAGCATGTTCTTTCCGGAACTGGCTGGTCAATAATGGTCCACTGGCACACTGGCCAGATATTAGTCATGTAAGCTAACTAAGCGACTCCAATCATCAAACAGGTCACGTGACTGTCCTTAGGCCTTGCGGTCAAGTCTTTCAACAACTTTTGGATGAATATATGGCGGATTACGTGAAAAAGGCCTTCAGTAACTGTAGTGTAGGTACGTACCTTGTATCACTGCTGCAGTATGTTCTTTATAACCGACCGCGGGAGCAAGCTGAATCTGCAGAACTTACCTTAGTTGATATCAACCTGTTTTAGGTACCTGCCTAGGTAATTATATAATTCCTTCGAAATGAGTAGTGCATTTATATCTTGCTCTATGAATTACCAAAATACTAGGCTGATACTTGCCACAGGTACCTAGTTTCCTTAGAGTTTGACAGCCTTGCCAATCCAATGCCTATTATTTCTCCTAAGAGCAGCGCAT
Source organism: Lachnellula arida (assembly GCA_007821475.1). Lineage (NCBI taxonomy): Eukaryota > Fungi > Ascomycota > Leotiomycetes > Helotiales > Lachnaceae > Lachnellula > Lachnellula arida. The sequence goes on along the minus strand of QGMF01000003.1, from coordinate 33,832 downwards.
TTGCCGAACCTGGTCACCGGAGTGCTTATTACAGTATACAAGCCAAGCTTTCATCAAGAACATGTTCCCTTCTTGCTCAACAACCTCTTCAAGTCTCTTGAACATACATCGCCACTTCTCAGGAGTAATAAGCGGCAAGCGGTTGAGCAGAAACGTTATCAAGTTAGAGCGACCTTAGTATCTTGGAGCGTTTCAAATTTTCTCACTTTTCGCCGTTTCCTACGATGCCTCCAAACTGGGACACTGCTTCCAGCTCTCAAATATCACTTTGTCCCAAAACTAACGATGCATCCGCCTCTTACCACCTCGTTTACATGATCACTGGAAACCCAGGTCTCATCGGGTATTACGACACCTTTCTCAAGACTCTGCACAACCGACTTTCTGATTCCCTTCGTTTTCCTCCCAGCTCTAATACATTTCATGTCTACGGCCAATCTCTAGCTGGCTTTGAGGATGAAATCTCTTCTGAACCTATGCCAGCATCACCTTACAGCCTTGAATATCAGATTCAGAGGTCTCAGAAAACGCTCGAAGGGTTGCGGATTGAGTCGGGCCCACGCAAGGGTGAGCAATTCGACAGCATTTTTCTAATAGGCCACTCCGTCGGCTCTTACATCCTTCTTGAAATCATCCAACGCCTCAAAAAGATCTCATCGCCCCTGAAAATAAAGTCTGGAATTTTACTATTCCCAACAGTCACTCATATTGCTCAAAGTCCCAGTGGGGTCAAGATCAGTACCTTGTTTCGGATTCCAGACTTCCCAAGAACAGCAAGTATTGCTGCCAAAGGTCTGGTCTGGTTGGCTCCAGAAGGAGTCCTGAAATGGCTCGTAGGTCTGGTGGCGAGAATGCCACCTGAAGCTGCAGAAGTTACCACAATATTTTTGAAGAGCAGAATGGGTATTTGGCAGGCTCTGTAAGCATTTATCTTTACTGAAGGTGCAATGGCTAAATATGATCAAGGCAACTGGCAAAGGAAGAGATGGACAACATCACAGAGGATCGGTGGGATGAGGATATCTGGGGGATTGAGCAAGAAGTCGCTGAGGTGAAAAATGAGCGACCTAAACTCATATTCTACTTCGGCGATAATGTCCGTCTACTCTTACTGGCTCCAAGCCATAGTTACTGACAAATTATAGGACCACTGGGTTGCGAACCATACCCGCGATGCCCTGATCGCTGCCAGGGGCCAGGCAGGGCGGGAAAACGAGTCATCGAAACCCATCATGCTAATTGATGAGAACGGAGTAGATCATGGTTTTTGCATCAGTAAGTCTCCCAGTGCCTATAGGACTGTGATTCTGACTGTACCAGGGCACAGCGAAAGCATTGCTGAGAAGGTCGAGGTCTGGATAGACAATATGATGGAGTCTTAAACATGATATTAAGTGAGTAAATGGCGGTTCATTTCTTGTAGATGTTTATTGCTGGCTAGGAGCCTAACCTAAGATATCATTGGCTGTTGTAATGCAAGGCTGTTTTAGTGGTAGTGGTACAGTAGACAAGAAGGCAACGTTTGTGCACAGCCTCAGCCGACAGTTCACCTCACAACTACATCCCAAGTTATCATTACATTCCAATTCAAAACACAAGCCAACCTTCAGCCTATAAACATGCCGCTTTCCGCCGAAAGGTCCTTCAATTACCAACCACTCCTTACTCGTTCTGGCATTCGATTTATAGTCCTACACCCAGGGCTTTTATCCTCTAGAATTGAAGTCAATATTCTACAGACGACGTTACGTCACAATCTACCCTTTGAAGCTCTATCATACACTTGGGGCGACCACAGTATACTGCGCAAAATTCTCATGCGTGGTCAGAAACGATGTTTTCTCCATATAACTGGAAATCTCGAGTCAGCCTTACGGCATCTGAGGTATCCGGACAAGACGAGGCTATTATGGATCGATGCACTCACTGTGCATATATCTTGATCGACCCCAAACTAAATACCGTGGAAACTTAAGGTTTTCTACCAGCGATTTCTGGGGGGTTTCATTTTGCGCTTTAAGGGTCTTGAAATAGTAAACCTGTTCGCTCAGCCACCACAGGTTCAGGTTGTGCTGTACAGGCCCATACTTCAGCCATGTACAGCCATGCGACAGCCTCATGTAAGGCTCCCACTCACTTATTTAATACACTGTTACCCCCTTCCCGCTTCCATCCAGAACTTCTGATTCTTTGGCCTTAAGCAGTGCAGTACCTAGTTTACAAGGATTCAGGGAAAGGTATCCTTGCAAATTGCATCTATCACGGCTCCAAACCGCTCAGCCTACTTTCTCTTTAAGGACAGCCAGTGACTTGTCTCACGGTGTCCTTGCAATTTTCATTCGAGTTGATTATTATAATATGTCTTCGGCCATTCTGAATTTTCATACTTGCTATGTTTCCGAATCAGACAATCAACAGCCTGCCTTCATTCATCGCACCCGATATGAGGTGAATTTCCTCAATACTTTAGAAAGCTTTTTCAAGGGAGTTGCTTTGGCCAGTGATCCAGTTGGGGAGAAAAAATGACTGCTTTTATGGTATGTTAATCTAGAAGTTTTCTATATCTACCACAATATCTAATCTTATCAGTCTCATCGAGTATACAGAAGGGCTAGCCACTGTCCTCGACAGAGAATTCCCCCAGTTTCCCAAACCAGTTCTCAGCTATATCAAAAGGTGGAACGCATTTGCACCAGGAACTTCATTAGTTCCGCAGTGGCAGGACGATGCCGGACTCTCTTTCCTTGACAACTATCTTCGCATCGAGTACGAATCTCCAGAAGACCCAGAAGATGAGCAACCAGGCTACCGTCTCGGATCGTGCAAAATTATATCCATGCCTCTAGCGGTCTGGACAGGTGGCCATCTGGAGACGCGGAGTAGAAGCATTCCGGTAGTCATGGTTATTGGGGACTTTTCTCAAGCAGATGTCAATTATTTCGTCCGCCATTGTGGAGGGTCGTATGGGGAAGCCACGCGCTTACACAGGTTAGTGCAGAGTCCTGAATGGATTTATCATGATCTTTACTCGGCTTTTATGGATTGGGATGAGGTCTGGGATGCTGTACGTGATCGATTGGGCGAGCTGGATCATGAAGTCCACCGTCAGTTTGGTACAGGCAATATCTTCGGTCGAATCGAGGGGCTCAACAAAGCTACCGCGACAAATATTATGCTGAGAGAGACACTTAAGGTGCAGACGAAATCTCTCAAAACAGTCATCAAAATGGTGAAAAAGAATCGCGATATAAGCAGGAATAAACAGAATATTGAATTCGTGAAGAGAGGAGACGAGCTGCTGATGGCCTGGGACCATTATCTGGCTCTGGCGAATGGAAATAAAGAGCAGTTGCAGAACTTGGTGTCCATGATGGTCTCGCTCGAGCAGATCTCTCAAGGACAGTCTGTTGGGAGGTTAAACGTACTAGCGTTTACGTTTCTTCCTTTGTCTTTCGTGGCTGTAAGTGCCCCAACCACCTTCAGAATATCAGAGAAACCCGAAGCTGACCATTGCAACAGACTATATTCGGTATGACGCAATTCACCATTCATCCAAGATGGTACCTAGCATATGCACTTCCTATGCTCTCGCTAACTCTTCTCGTCGCTATCGCCCTACCAAAACTGATCTCGGCGGGGGAAAATTGGAAGAAGCCTCACATAAAGAAGCCTTGCATGCCCAAGCTTCGTGGTTGGAGGAAACGAAAGAGTGCCTATCATCATGAAGAAAATACCATTGCCAATGAAGAGAAGACTATTGCCAATGAAGAGAGTACTATTGCCAATGAAGAGAGTACTATTGCCAACGAACCGTCGAAAATAAAGAGCCTTCCACCAATAAGCATGGGGGGAGCTTTGAGTAACGCATCACTCAAACACCATACAAGAAGAAGTTCGTTAAGTTCAATTCGCTGAGGAACGAGACGAACTGAAGGCATAGATTTTCAATTGAAGAAACGGATCAGAGACTTCTGTGGACCCGGTGGCTAAATCCTCCTTTTCGATTATGTTGCATTTTCCCGTCTTCCATGAGCGAACAAAGTATGCAGGATAGGCACACCTCTTTGGAAAAACTGGACAACCTTTTCCGCTTGGACATTTGAGTCTCAATTTATTAAGAGGGGAGGGGTGCCCAAAATATTACTCGCAAAGAAACATCACAAAACGTGAGACTGCCACGTCCAAACACCCATACTCTGAATCTAACACTTGATTGTACACAGGGCTAGAAAACACCTAAGCTCTCTCAGAAGCAACAAACTCAGCACTAACCGGCTCCCTCTCCTCCGCACCCGGAATATCCTCCCGATTCACACCACTATACCCCTTCGCCCCCTTCGGAAAATCGATATCCTGTCCCCTCTCCCTCGCCGTATCCGCACCATCGGAGCCTCCCCTCGCAGCAAGCCCGCTCCTCTCCTTCTTCTCCGTACCGTGCAGTTCATTGCTCGTCTGCCCGCTCCCAGGATGCCCAATACCAGTATGCACGTCAGCGCTCGTGGCGCCCGGCAGGCTGTCCTGGGCCGAGGTCCACGTCTCTTTCGAGATGTTGGGGTTGTTGGCCTGGCCTGGGGTCGAGGATTGCGTGTTGGGCTGGAAGGTGTTCTCTGGTGGTGCGGTGCCGGCTGGGAGGGTCTGGGCTGAGAACTCGGGCGCTGCGTCGTTGCCAAGTTTGACGCCGGGGGCGTGCTGGACTGGTGTTAGGACCTGATTAAGTAGGGCGGGAGAATGGCTTACGCCTTTTGTTGTCAGTGGCTCTGAGCGGGGCACGCTGGAGTGGAATTTTCCTTGGTTGCTGACGGATTCGGGGTTTCTGTTGGCGGACATGTTGTTTGTTCTTGATTGATATGATACTTTTGACTTCAGTTGATTCTTTCTTAAAGGTAGACGGTTTCTAAGAGACTTGGATTACAATACAAGCCGTATATATCTACCTATATATAAGGAATACAGGAGTTGATGCCCCTCCATGGCTGACGTCAATCAGTTACATCATGAAAAAACAGGGATGAAAGATTATACCCGGTCATACCAGTACACACGAAACTGAGTTGCAGGGCTCCGAGTTGAGAAAAGAAATGATTGACATAAGACTCCTTGTGATTTGGAGTATGCATGCATTTGATTTGACCGGACGTCTCTCCATTTGTACAAGGATGATGCGCTAGTAAGCTTTTAAATATGCTAGAAGTAAAAGGGGGGTGGAGGGGAGTGAGCGAAACTTCGGATATTTGCCACAAGGCTGATGAGGCTGAGAAAACAATAACATTAATTTCAACAGTAAAAGACAACGAGAAAATGGATTAGGAAATAAAGTCCAATTATCTCTACACATTATCATGTCTTTTGTTACCTCTCCCAGTAGCCATAACCCCACCGTTTTCATTCATCAACCAGTGAAGAACGCCTGCTCCAAAACCGTCCCAATTCCCATTTCCTGTATTCCATAAAAGATATATTCGTTTCATCCATCCATTACCTTTCACTCTCCTTCCTATCCCATCAATCCATTCCCACACCTCAATTATCCCCATTCTTCACCTCCCCCCTCGGCGCCTCCCCCTCCCTCTTCTCAACCTTCACAACCTTCCCATTAACCAGCTCCACCCTCCCCGCCCCCTTCACCGGCACAAAATTATACACCCATCTAACCACCACAAACGCACTCACAGCCCAGATCCACACCATCAGCCCCAGCGACACCGTGACGAACAGCGTGGGCACCAGCAGGAGCAGCGCAACGCCGATCCAGAACAGCGAGAAGAGGAGTGCGGTGATGAGCGAGAGGGACAGGACGCCGAGCACGAAGGAGGTGAAGAGGAGGAGGGGCGTGAGGGAGAGGGAGAGTTGGATGGCTAGGAAGGACTGTTTACGAACGGGATAATTAGTTTACTGGTGATTGGATTGATTGATTGATGGATGGATGGAGAACAATGGAAAAGGCACGTACGGCTAGGAGAGGCTGTTCTTTTGCAAAGCTGCTGCTGCTGTTGTACAAGTTCTGGCGTGTAGAAGGGCTGATGAGTCGGTCGATGAGGGATTGCGCGTAGGCGACGAGGCCCGATGCTTGCTGTTTGATTGCCATTCTTTCAGGGGTTTGATGGGTTTGTTGGCGGGAAGAAGGGATGGCGGGTGAGTGAGGGGATTGAGTGTTTTCCAGGTTGGCAAAGAGCTGAAAGAAGGAAATGGCATGTGCAACATCAACATGATGATGACGATGCTGTTATTCTTACACGTGACTTTGTGGATGCTTGCAAGCAGAGCGTTTATTGGCTGAAATCTTTGCACTAACTCCCCCCTATTTCTATGCCGACTTCAGTGTCTACGGCTTATAATCTAATCCTTCGATGGTTTTACTTTCTAATTTCTATGGATCTCATATATAGATTTGCAACCAGGATACTATAATGTCTGACGGTAAATGAGAGATCGAGATTCTTTGGAGCTACGGATTTCGGATTTGATGGGACCTTTTTTTAATTTTACATTGGACACGTGAGAAATTTCTTTTCATGGGCAAAAACCAGAATTCTTATCTGCTCTGTTGTAGTCCAAGATCTCCTTTAACATTTCCATAGAACATCTCTAGATTTCTGGTTCCTGTGTACTCCTCCATATCAAGCTTACCCAAAGACGTCTGTCCAAGCAGGATTGACCGTTCCTGTAGAATCATACATGAACGCATACCATAAAACGCACACAATTAGATTAGTAAAAAAGAAACAAAATGAAAACCATGCTTCGTCCTCTATTGGCGTCTCTTCGACTGAGGAAGGAGCGGCTTGAGATCCGGGCTGAGCTGGCTGCTCAGGTTCTTCTCCAACTCGAGGCTCCCGAGCAATCAACAGCGCCTTACCAACACCCGGCCAACGTCTACATACCCAACACATTCCCCAAAAATACCCATAAAAGAAAACTCCAAGATAGGACCATATACTAATAACATCTGCACTCCTATGGAGCCAGTTGGCACGGCGTGATTTCCCCCAATCATGTTGGACGAAGGTATAGAACAATGCAATCTTCAGCATCCAAGCTAGCGCATTTTTGAGGATCCGGTGTACGATGTTTTTGCTGGAATTACAACCTGAACAGCGAAGCACTAATAGTATAACAATCAGAAGCAAGGTTAGACTATAGATGCATAATCCTGTCCAGACGATAATAGTATCCGCAAGCGGCGAAATATATAACTGTTCCAGTCCAGCGAGCCAGAGCGTCTGAATGGCCCATACCGTCAGGACCACGTGGGATAGAAGAGCAAGAACGAAAAGGGTTCCGTCAAAGGCTGTCATCTTGCGGGCCAATATACTAATCTTAGAGCGGAGCTCTTCATGATGGGCCTCTTCCCACTCGATATCGCTGAATCCCAGAATCGCGGAGACAGACGCAGTGTCCCCAGAAGACCGAGAAAGCAAAGCAACCAATTCTGTCGTTGCGAAAGATGCCACGAACATCATGCCCAACGTCTGTGTCCATGGAACCCCAGTGAAGGAGCCAAGTTTGATAGCTGCTGGGAGCGTTCCCATAGTGAAGAAGAGCCACCGGGGCCAGGTATGATGCTGTGCGCCTTCAGCTGGCTTCTCCGTCGACAAACCGTCTGACTTAACTAGAGTAACTAGTTGACTGGCTTTCTTCGGGCTGGTCCTCAGGTACAACATCGTGCTGGCAAGGCAAACAATCACGGAAACTGCGTCAGCTGCGCAGATGATGGGAGAGCTGGACAGATAAAGTCGGTATCGATGTGAGAAGCCGTATGTTTTTGTGTGGGGTTGGGCCATTGAGCTGATTGCTAGGCTGGTAAGAAGCCAGAATAAAACGTGCCATGTCACTGGCGACTCTGGAGATGCCATAAGGCTGAGGAATTGACTGGAAGTACATAATTAGTTTGGATTTGGCAAAGAATGGCAGGTGATTTAACTGTGTACTCGTAACTCACCATGACTCACCGTTCGGTATCAAACAAAAGTTTTCTGGGTATAATAACAAAAGGTCAACAGGAGCAAAAACACTTCAGGATAATATGTGGTGCGGTTACACAGCATTGTGGGGCCAAGTACATTAGCGTTTACATGTCTGCATCGCCCCCTGGCAATTGCCTCCAGGCAGTTTCCGAGGCTTCCCGCAGAAGGTAAATTTTTAATATACTTATTTGATAACAATACTGGAGCACGATCACTTCTCCGGCTCCTTTCTAAAAAACTCGAATCTGTATCCCAAAACGACCCTACGCCATTCGCCTGTAATTCCATCTAGAAAATCATTCATATACACGATAAGATCTGGTATCAGCGCTCAACCTTAGGGATATCATTCTGCATCCATCCCACGCAGTCTCTTCCTCCCTTTCCTCCGGGTATCATCGAAAAACTTCTTCTCTTATCGCCTACTCATGAGATCTATCTCTTTCGCGGGTTTCATATCTCAGGCTTTCTGCCTCGCTGACTCGTGCGTATATGTACTCATAATTGATGTGTGTTGTTTCTCTTGGCGAGAAGCTCGAAAGCTTCGCTCCTCAATATCCTTCAATCATCTTCGTCTGCTGAAAACCAAGGGTGCTCGATCACTTTCTCGATCGTGATTCTGGAAGACACATCGCGATCTAGCATTTGGCGAATCAAGTCGATGCTGTCCTCGCTCATTATGTATGGGATTCGGAGATCGCGGTCCATGATTTCGTCGATGCTGTAGAATGGATTCTCTTTGTAAATGATGGTGTAAAGCAGTATTCCTAGAGCCCAGACATCTTGCTCCTTACCCCGATATGGCTTGCCAGCTAGGACCTCAGGGGCAGCATAATCTGCAAAAAATTAGCTCGAATTTAACGCATTCTAGAGACAGCCACTTACCGATTGTACCCACAAAGACGTCGAAGGGCCCATTCTTGATATACGCAGCGCTCCCGAAATCAATCAACTTGATATTTCCTTCCCCGTCTAAAACTACGTTCTCGTCTTTGATATCGCGGTGTACCACAAGAGCTTTCGTATGCAGATGGTGAATCGCCTTTGCAACCTGGACAAATATGCTGCGGCACTCATTCTCCTCCATGTTGACTCTAAGTTCGATATAATCGAAAAGATCCATCCCAGGTAACCCATGCGGTATCATTTCGATATAGTAATTAACATCGTCTTCGAAGAAATCATTCATTTCGACAATGTTTGGATGCTTGAGTCCGTCCCGCCGCAGGTAGTCAAGAACGTGTATCTCTAGGGGAACAGTTCCAAGCTTCCGATCTCGAGTCCACGTATCTACGAGGATGCGTCGCTTCGTGACATACTTAAGAACCATCTTCCGATTGCCGTTCTTCTTGTACCTTGCAAGTTTCACCTGCCCATAAGCACCTTGACCCATTTCTTCGAGAATTACAAAGTCGTCGATTGTCTTTTTCTCAACTGGCTCGACAATTTCTGGTACGATGTCCTTTTCTTTCACTTCTTTGGGGGCTGGGGGCTCGCGTCCAGTGATCTTGGCAGCAGTCTTTATGGCGGCAGCCTTGAGCTGAGCAGCCAGTAGAGAGGCCTGAAACGGTTCATCTTTCGGCTCATCTGAGTCCATCTCCATGGGACTAGCAATTTCGGTCTGTCCAGGAGAAGGCTGATGTAGAGGAGTCTGGTATCCCGAAAGCAGTGGTGAGGCGGCCCCAAGGTTCTGTCTATTAGCGTGAATATGGCGTGAATAAGTAATCCATAGAGCGTAAACAAGTTCCGTTGATGATTCTGATCTCGATCCAATGAGATCCTCCTCCTCGTCGCTTCTTTCCTCAATTACATTCTCGTCGAAAACAGGGCTGTTGGAGTTGGAGTCTGACTTCACAACCCTCAGCTGCGCATCGATCTTGATTTCTGAACCGTCTCTATGTTTAGCAGGGAGACCATCAGGCCGTAGAAAGTATGATGCAGCATCCGCCTTTCCTTCTCGTACAGCTAAGAATGCTCGGGCACGGCGAAAACTATGCTCAGGTACAACAATGCCATCGACTAAACGCACGCCATCCTCGTCAGTCAAGATTTTCAAGATCCGATCGAAGTTAGGAATGAGGTCGGTAATTGGCCGCCCATCCGGCTTTTCCTGCCCAAATAATGCGGCGGAGAAGACAGAATTGGAGCTTGTTATCTCTAAAGTTTTTGCTGAAAGGACCATGATGCCGGCAATGTGTGGGAAGCTAGAGACACGCAGATCGGTACCGCCTGGGACCCTATCAACGGCACAGGGAATATTTACGCGCCCAGAGTTACGGGCTGTAAAATATCTGCGTTTTGCGACTTCTGCATAATCAATCTCACCCGTTCTGGAGTCGATTCCTTGTCGGGGTATTCTTGGTAAGAGCTTTCCGATGTCCATTCCAACACGAGTGATGTTTTCACCCCAGATTGGGCCAGTGGCACCAGTAATCTTTGTAACTTGGGCATCATCATCAAGACTTAGGATAGACACATCTTCATGAATCTCCTCGAGGACCCAAATCAAACCACCTCTTTTCTCCTTGACCCATAGACTTGCCGAACCGGTGGCTCCATTTCTCTTCTGGATTGGTACTACATCACCACAGAGTAAGACGCCCCGGGACTTGTTGCTAGGATGATGAAAACCTCCCTTGACAGCTTTCGTCCTTGCTACGATACTAGAGCCTGCGCCGTCATCAGTTTGCGCCCTACGAGGCGTTTTAGCGACCTGTCGAGAGTTTGGCCTGCTGAGGAGACTAGCCGTGACTCCAGTCCGCCCAAGGAGGAATGAGGTTGTCGAGGTTGGGCTTGTATGCTGGCTCTGGCTTTGGTCAGGTGAACGGGGAGTTTGTCTCCCCGACGACGGTCCCGAAACAGTTCCGGGTGAGCGCAACTTTTCCTCCAGCCAAGATCTCCTCTCCTCTTGTACTACTTCCAGTATGCCCATCTTCCGCACTTCTGCCTTTGTAACACCAAACACGAGACAAGCGAGATCATTCGCTGCCAGCACCGTATACGGCGCATTACTCTGTGTGGTAAATATGGCCTGTGCTGCTGGGGCCCATCGGCTTGAATGACCATGTACAGCGGGGCCAAGAGGATGAGGGCCAGACATTCCAAAAGATGGCGGAGGAATTGTAGGGGACAGAATTGGTTCGTGGAAAACATCATTAGCTACGAATGGCTGTGCTAAAGCGTCCATGAGTTTGTTCTGCAAGGTCAAAGGTGCTGTATCTGTATATGTTCTTTTAAGACTTTGCCGCCGAGTGCTTGGAGGTGAAGTCTTTGCGGTTGTCCGGCTTTTGTTCGTTTGGGTTCTAGATGAAGGCTCAGAATTTTGCTCAGAAAAAGTATCTGTCTCATTCTTTGCTTCGTCTAATTGCATCGTGTCTTCTGGCACTGTTTGGACGGCAAGAGTAGGCTTTCGCAGGGTAGTCGGCGAAGAATGAGGACTTTCAAACATATCAGGACTATCTGAACGAGAGAGAAAACTGGTATCAAAAACATTTGCAGCGTCTTCGGCAGTTGCAGGTCCAGTTAATGGGCCTGCAAAAGCTGCTTGTCCGGAACCCGAAATGTTGTTTGCCCCTACAAGTTTTGCCCTTGCCAACAGATCCAGCATGTTTTGCATATCGTGGTCTCCACTAACTCGCGCTTGAGCGCTTGCTATGCCAAGGTTTGTATTCACCCACCCCATCTTCTGGGACATGAATTCCACAGACCTCTTCAATACATTTTGGCGATTATGGATGGCTTCTTCGGACTGATGGGCGAAGGAGAATGAATGCAGGGACTCCGAAGGAAATCGACTTAAGTCTTCGGTGAAGTTAAGAGTAGGCGAGGATGGCCCTGGTGCCAGGGATGCTGAGCGTGAGTTGGGGAAGGACAGGGTCATGGAACTTGATCGGGGGCCGACTGAATGGGTCCGAGAAGATGCCTCAGAAGAAGGAACAGTCGGTACTCGGGAGGGGGGTTGTTGTCGAATACGCCTAAGCCCTGATGCTCCGAGGCCATGCTCGTGCTCTGTCATGATAGGAGATCTGAGAGATGAACACAGTCAGCTATCCGCGACTTGCCATATGTAATTCGTTTCGGGCCATCAGGGATAAGGACGCGATTCTTGTATCATGTAGTCGAGACAACCAAAACTAACCTCGACATGTTATCATATTCTGCAGCTGACGCTCCTGCGTCGAACGAGAAGCGTATTCGAGCCTTCTCTGTTCCTTTATGGCCATACGCAAGCAGGTTGCCTGTACTTCGATTCTTGGGAATAAGAAGCTCGCCGGGCGCTTCGGGTTTTCGTCCTCTGGTTGTGTTTTCATATATGTCGTCGCCTGTATAGAATCCGGATCAGTCACTGCGCATGTCTATCATCACTACAAAAGATTGGGTGTCTGTCTGACCTGACAGTAGTCTCACGCTTGCCTGGGACATGGTCCAGCGAGGATGTTTGCAGATGTCAAAAGGAAGAGAAACTGCTCACCATTTTGATGGGTTAGGCCATCTGACTCCAGCATACTTGGACACGTCGGGTCCTCTGTCCGCAGTACTCGATGTTCGTGGTACGTTGGCAGGTGACTCGTTTGGACTGGGAAATCTCTGGGATATCAAGGCTTTGAGTGCTGCGGGGGACGAAAAGATCCGGCTTCTACTGCAAGGCTGCAGCTTAATGGAGGGTAGATCTCGAAACAATCTATATGTAGGTATCTATCTCGCCGTCCGGTTTCTCTTCAATGGTACGCGTTGCTCGGTACCGAAAGGTTGTCGCAAGAAATCTCGGACTTTGGGGTGTGGTGTATTACAGTAATGGTAGTGTAGTGAGTGGTACGGAGTAGTGGGGCTGAAGGGTGTAGGAGTAGGGTAGGATCTCTCGAGGATTGTGATACGCCACACAACTAGAGGTTTACGGGGAATACATGCCTGTTTCTTTGAGATGATAATAGTGCTTATAAAAGATATAGTTGTACGTGAAAGCAGAGGCAACATCACATGCGCTTGTCGATTGATTTTTTTATTCATTCAGTAGTGCTTGGGTAAGTCTGAAAATACTATACATTCATTACTGTATTACGTCTGTAGGGCTAGCAACTTCACCCCGCGGAAACCCCAACCAAGTGCCGACTTTTTATTAGGGGCCCGAGAAAGTAAAATCATGACGACTTTCAAATCAGGCAAGGTACTGCAAACAAAATCCATTTCCGTACTCTTTTCAAGTTGTAATCACTTAAGCAACAGTAACTAGCATGTTGTGGTTTCTCAACCTTGAAATTTTTGTTGTTCATTCCAGAAGATCTTCAGATCCGCATTGTTCGGAGCAAAACGCGACAGTCCTCTCTACATTACAATGCCGATGTGATCAAATGAGCCGTCTGTAGTGCCGTTTGTGGCAGTCTTCTAGGTCGGCACTGAATATTTACTTCTCGAGACTGCGGGAATAGCACGCGTTTTGACAACGGAGTACGCGTCCCGCGTTTGTTTGGCCATCGAGATCGAGTCTCACGAGTTATCACGAGTCATCACATCCCATTTAATACTTTATATCGTTCTTTTCATGGCCACCATATTCAAGGATTTATGATGGCTGGTCTACGACAAGACACAGTACCTTGCTGTAGGAGTATATGCTTTTCATATCGGTGTCTTGTGATACCTAGAAGGTGGTTGGTCTCCAGCCGTACTGTACGCCTCTTCTAAGGCGATAAGAATATCACAGTACCTTGTGTCTCACACCTCTTTGAATAATATGGCCGGCGAATGGTTCGGCTCTCGTCCGGGAGCCGGCATGGAATTAAAGACATCTGTATGACCTCTCTTTTAATAAATCAGGTGTTTGCGAAGCTTGTGACCCAAGCCAGCCAAGTTCACATGAAAGATACGCTCAAGAATAAGAGCTGTCTATACTATAGTCTGTAGGTCAAGTACAGCGCTTTCTTATAGCTTCTCTTTCCAGTTACCACTGTTGCAATTCTCTTAATTCGAGCTTTATCCTCAAAACTTCAGAATGGCAAATTTTGCAAAGACCAAGATGCTTCGAGTCGAATTAAGAAGTATACGAGACACGGGAAGGCACTTTGGGGTTGGACTCCAAAGATCTCTAGTATCTAATAATATATTACGGGCAGGTAAACTATTTTTACAGCGTCCTGGCGGTCGGCCGTTGGCTAAATGTACTAATGTGGAGTGTGCCGTTCTTACAGTACGCAGAGAGCATGCATCCGTACTGTAATACTTCAAAATATCCCCCCATTACCCCCAACACAATGTTTCTGATGCACCAAGGGTCCCTTATCGTGGTACCTTGGAGACGAGACAATTTGGGCTGATACTGTAACCATATCGTGGTGTGGGACACCACTAGCCACTCCCGCCGGATGATCAGCTCAGGCACTCACTCGTGTGGCAAGGTTGTGGTAGTTCTATAGCACCGTCTACTCCGTACAACGCTGCTTTTTGATATCTTTTCTTACGAGCACCAGTTGGACCCTTAAGTTTCTCTGTCTGGCTCAGCTTCGCGAGCTGAGCATAGCGTTGTAGGATATCTCTCCACAAAGATGGCCGAGACTGTACTGTGCGGCATGGTACATAGGTACTTTCGAATTGGGCTTGGGTCCGGACCCCACAGTTCATCAGATACACGTACCCCGCTATTTCAGCGTCAAGCGTTTGGTCCACGGTGGTCGACTCGGACGGTCTGAAGGACAAGGAGCGTTAAGATACCTTACTTGTTCGGGTAAGCACACGTATCGATATGGTGGAAGATGGTACAAAGCGGCACAAGCTGAGAAGATAGAGATGGGTGCTCTCGTGTCTCGAGCCTCTTGGAGTGCAATAGCGTTTGTGGCTGCAGAAGGCCCCCTGTCTGCATACATACAGTACGGAAAAAGAAGACTAGAAGACGGAAACAATGCTGGATGAAAAACACACTCTCTCCCTTCTTAAATTCCTGACAACCTTTGTCTTAAAAGAATCCATCAGCAGCGCAGTCTGGTACAGAAGTTGTGTCCTCGTGAGACCCTTATCACTCAAGCCAACCCCCCTTCACTGGACTTGTGTAGGATAAGGATTCAAGACCTAATCGATAAGAGATAACCCCGGACACAATACAAGACAGAACCCTGGCCTGCGATGGGCAAGTGATCATTCAGGTATATGCCCTTTTAATTTTCTGCTAGCATCGCTATCAGTGGCTGTATACGAGTATATTTACATATATATTTACCAGTTGCCATGCGAAGCTAATGTTGTTGACTGACTGGTGTGAATAGCGGTATATTCATTGTCAATACTAAGTGAATCCCGACTCAAAAGCCGAGGAGCAAGCATCCAACCACCAAGATTCTCCCTTCCCCAGGTTCCTTTTGAACATAATCCACTTCACCAGAGGCGATACTTCCCTTCCCCTCCTGGCTTTGAGGCAATACCTCATTACCGACCTCAACCCCTCTTTCGACGAACCCCCTGCCTTGCATCGGTCAGGATCAACAAGATTTCGCGCCACCCTCCCCCTGAATAATTGACCCCGCCTACAGTACAAGTACCGTACACATTAAAAGCCTCGTGCGTCCACGGATCACACCAGAATTCTGCGAACGAACGCAATCGCAATCAACAACTGCGGGCACAATTTCGCGCTCAGCTGCCAGCCATGGCAAGCCCTCTGCCCGACATGATTCTGCAGGCTGAGAGACCTGCAGCGATACCCATCGAACGCTCAGAAGCCATTGCGATTGAACCATCCCCGAAGCTTAAAGGCCGAGCGAAGCTTTTACAGAGCCTCCAACGAATATCCTCTTCCCCTTCTCTAGCACAATTAGGTCGGACGAGGGCTTCAAGCAATCCATACGGTAGCAGGAATACGTTGTCCTGCGTGAGTTTGGCTTCCGCAAGCTCTCCACGAAACTATGACAACAACTCGTACTCCTCGCAATCATCTAGAGATGGGTACTCCACCGCTCCCACTTCCGTACCTAGTACACCTGGAATCGATACGCCTGTCTTCGATGGCTCTTTTGGTCGAATTGCTATTCGGAGAAAGGAACAAGGTTCTGCGACGACAGGAAACTCGACCCCCACAAGCGCCTTGCCATCAGACATGGGACCTCACTCCAGGGGAGGACTTACACCTTTTCAACCACAATCAGCCATGCCAGAGATTCTAGAAGACTATTTTTCTATGCCAGTAGTAAAGGTGAAACGAGATCCGCGAACGAATTTCAATTTCTGGGAAGAAATGCCTCATGAGATTAAATTATCCATCTTCTCATATCTCAAACCCAAACAACTGGTACGGGCTTCTATTGTGAGCAAGAGCTTTCACAAGGTGTGCTTTGATGGGCAACTCTGGACATGTTTCGATGCCTCCGAGTTCTATAAAGACATTCCAGCCGGATCGTTGGCCAAAATCATTGTTGCGGCTGGCCCGTTTGTGAAGGATCTAAATCTGCGAGGTTGCGTCCAAGTCGAACATTATAAGCGGGCAGAGATGGTGGTGAAGGCATGCAAAAATCTCATCAATGCAACTCTGGAAGGGTGCCGGAACTTTCAAAAGTCAACACTGCACAGTCTTCTCAAAAGCAATGAGAGGTTGACGAATCTAAATCTCACTGGACTTACGGCGGTCACCAATGGAACTTGCAAAATTATAGCCCAGTCTTGTCCATCATTGGAAATGTTCAATGTCTCATGGTGCACTCATATGGATGCTAAGGGCATCAGGACAGTCATCAAAGGGTGTCCAAAATTGGTGGACCTTCGTGCAGGTGAAGTTAGGGGATT
Source organism: Lachnellula arida (assembly GCA_007821475.1). Taxonomy (NCBI): domain Eukaryota; kingdom Fungi; phylum Ascomycota; class Leotiomycetes; order Helotiales; family Lachnaceae; genus Lachnellula; species Lachnellula arida. The sequence continues at coordinate 17,105 of QGMF01000003.1, read as the reverse complement.
TAACAGTTTAGAACTAGCTCAAGATATCTTCGAGAGCAACAGGCTACAGAAACTAGTTCTCAGCGGCTGTACCGACCTCACAGATGAAGCTCTTCAAACCATGGTGGCAGGCCAAGATCCAGAAATCGATATACTCACTGAACTTCCCATGGTCCCACTTCGCCGATTCCGCCACCTCGATCTCAGTCGCTGCACCCACCTCACCAGCAGCGGTATCAAGACTCTCGCAAGCATGGTTCCAGATCTCGAAGGTCTCCAACTGAGCGGCTGTGTTTCCCTAACTGACAGCGCTCTCATCGACCTCCTAGCCACCACCCCCCGCCTCACACATCTCGACCTCGAAGAGCTCTCGGAGCTGAGCAACACTCTCCTATTAGAGCACCTAGCCAAAGCCCCCTGTGCGCCCAACCTCGAGCACCTATCCATCAGTTACTGCGAAAACCTTGGGGATACAGGCATGATTCCCGTCATCCGCGCCTGCAGTAATCTGCGCAACATCGACATGGACAACACCAAGATCTCAGACCTCGTACTAGCTGAAGCAGCATCCATGATCCGCTTGCGCTCCTCCCGCACAACCTGCGCGCGATCCCGTCCCCGCATCGGGCTCCGCATGGTGGTCTTCGACTGCCAGAATGTGACTTGGACGGGCATCCGCGAAGTGCTGTCTCGCAATTCCGAGGTCAGGAAGCCAACGGCTACGCAGAAGGATGTCACATACCCGACTGAGATTATTGGGATGAAGTGCTTTTATGGGTGGCAAATGACGGTCAATGAGCACATGACGCGTGTGCTGAGGGGGGACTTGCCGGCTGCGGGCAGGCTAGAGAGGAAGTGGACGGAGTATATGATGGCGAATGAGGAGGCTGGTGCTGGTGGTGCGGGTCTTAGACGACGGAGGAGAAGAGCAAGAGAGGCGCAGATGTTGCATGCTGATGAGGAGGAGGGAGGCATAGGGATGGGTGGCATTGGGCGCCGAAGAAGGGCGAGGAGCAATGGGTGTGCGATCATGTGATGGAGACATGGTTTGATTTCGTTGTGAGTTTCTGTCATCTTATGTTTTCGGGAGTTTCATGCATCGGAATCGGTTTAGGTTATGGAGTAGGAAGGACATAGGGCATGGTTAGATAGGGACACTGTTTCAGGAAACTTCACTCCTTACTTGAGGGGACATAGATCGCTATAGCATTGCCCTCATGGATGCTAATCCTGCATGCAGAAATACATACGTTGTCACAAAATGGGTTCGCTTAACTTACTTGCCAGCCTCATTGCTCTTTATTACTGTTATCAGTGTTCGTGTGCCAGACTTCCAACATAGATGATCCCTAGCTAGTGCTAAACATCAGAAGGTTGGGGGTTTAGCTGGGGGCTTTTGAGAATGTCGATTTCAGTAATAAAGATTCTGCATTCGCTATCTAATGTTTTCCCGCTGTTGCATGTTTGATTTCCTAAATCTGCTAGAGTAACAACCTGACTTCCGCCCACGCTATCCGCCGTCTAATTTCAAGTCCCCAAAGCACCTGCACCTGCACCTCCACCTGGGCTCGGCGACCTTCTTTTACGTCTATGCATCTGCACTTGATCAGTAATATTCTCTGAGAGGTTCCGAGATCTTCTCCTACCTTTTTACGCATGTTGATTGACCTCCACCTGAGTTTGTCTCTGAGTTGGCGGTTACTTTTCGTACTCTGTAAACCCTATATTAGCCCGAAGATCCTCAGGACTGGAAAGAATAACTTACCTTATTCAATGCGCGCCTCGTTGGTCTCTCTTGCTGACCAGAAAGTTAATCGCAAGTCTTGAAGATCGTGATACTCTTTGGATTTATACGTACTTGGTTGATCTGTTCTATCGTCTGGGAAAGCAAAGCTGAATCTGGACTATGACTTCCTGGCTGGAATACCTCCGCTTCGGGGCTACAGAACAGTTAGCTTCCGTCGTGATAGTTCGAATGGTTCTCTGGGACATTGTGCGTAGAACTATATGGTTCTTACTCCAAAGGGGGTTCCGGCAGCCCATTCGGATTCTGTGTGAAGTAGCTGTATTTGCTGTCAGAAAGCACCTCTAAGGAACGGCAAGTGATTGTACCCTTGATGCTGCCCAGAAGTGTTAACCGGGAGGTGCCTTGGATCGACTTCGTGAGGATTGAGCTGGTCTGGAAGGGGGAGAACCAGTGGTGAATTCTCTGAAGCGTTGTTCGTAGTATTGGGGTGAGGCAGCAACTGCAATGGTGGGTGTCCAGCGTAAGGATTGGTAATTATCGAATTCGATGATGATGCTGGTTCTGGGCTAGACTCAGGACTCGCAGGTGAACTGATTGGAGTGGCTGCATCGTTCTCCGGCTCCTGTTGTGCACTATTCTGGCTCGTCGCAGTGGTCGTCACCGTGGTCGTCACGGTCGTGAAAGGACAGCTCTCTAGGCGGCCAGGGGCGGAAGCAGCGTATCTACGGGGGTGCCAAAAGTCGCTCATATCAGACTCTTCGGAGGAGTCAGTTCCCCCTTCGGAAAGGGTAGTCCCCTCTTCGGAGGAGATAGCACAATCTTCGGAGGAGGAAGTACACTCTTCGGGAGAGGAAGTCATCGTACAAAGAACACTGGAAGCGGGGATGAATGATAATGTGGATGGTGGTGATGGTGATGATAGCGATGGTGATGATGGTGATGATGGCGATGGCGATGATGGCGATGGTGATGATGATTATGGTGGTGATGATGGAGAGTTGGGGCTTTCTCAAACATGACTTTTGGAGAACAAGTACTTAACATCAACAGAAGGAAGGAGCTTCCCTACATACCGTACTTTCAAGTTGTGAGGCCGAGATAGGGCAGGAGCAGTTGAAATGACTAGCTTCCCTATTGGAATGCTTTCAATAAGGTAATACATTTATATAACTTATTTATTAGCAACACAGCAGTGTCCCGGCTTGAGCAAGCGAAGGTATTGGAGGACATGGAGGGAGCACTGCTGCGAAGAGAAAGCGTCAACTAGAAAGCGGCTCTTTGTCTGGTTCCAACTTTCAGCTCAATTACAATAAGTGATATAGCAATATTGAAATGGTTTCAAATAATTGTGTTGGTATCACTTTGGTGCACTGGTCTGGCCTAGTAATCTGTTCAGTGGTTCTGTGGTTACATTTCTAGGTGTAGAAGAGGTTCTAGCTAAGCTAAGGTTGCGGCGAAGAGGTCTCTCTTCGCTGCTTAGTCATGGCGCTAATGGCACGTGCTCCACGTGATTCCAACAATTGTTTTCTTTCTTTTGCCCTCTACCTATAGGTACTTGATTCTTCTAGATTATGCTAATCATGACATGACCCATGATTGATTGAAGTGAACTGAAATCAAAGGTGGCTCGCCTATACTTGCGTCGCTCCTTCCCATTCACCCCAACTTAAATGAGGATAAGCTACTTCAAAACTTCCCCTCCTTCCTCCTCCCTCCTCCCCCAAACATAACACAGAAGTATCCAAATACGAATTCTGTCACGATGGCAGGTCCAAAGACTCGGAGAGGCAGCACAGTCAAGGTATGAAATGCTCACCTCCCTTATGAAGCTCCGTTGACTCTAGATGGTAGGGAAACAAGTCGGAGGAAGTCGCCAGTGCTCGAGTCGTTCCAGAAACCTCATCTGCAAATGCCGGTGGTAACGAACCAATGGCCAGCGGCGCAAACAGTGTCGAGAGCAAGAGACAGCTTCGCAGCGATACCCGGCTCATTGCGGAAAAGACGGAAAAGGGAGAATTAGGTAGGATGATAAGGACGTCGAGAGCCTCTCCAATACTCTCTGACGGCTCCAGAGATATCCTCGAAGCAAAGCTAACTCATGGCTCCACTTAGGTGAAGCCTCCTCCCGTCCCACAATTCCTTCCATTCCTTTCGTCACCCGGCCAAGAATGCTCTCACGCATGGGAGGAGCAAAGAAGATGACTGGCGCCTCCTTCAACAAGACAACGACCTTTCACTCGTTTGGGAAGCTTCCCCCAGAATTGCGAACAAAGATCTGGAAACACGCAATTCCTGGCCGTAAGCACATCCCCAACTTGATTGCTTGATACTCCTAATCTCTTGAAATTTCCGAGGCGCATAAAGGGCCTTGCTGACAGTACAACTTGTAGCCCGCGTCATTCAGGTCAAGGCGAAGCCTGTTCCGTCAAAATACTCTTCCCACCTTATCGGCACGGCCTTCAACTCGTCAACGCCGGTGCCAGCGATGCTCCACACTTGCCATGTAAGCAAGGTTAAACTCTTTTTGATGCTTTGGGCATTCGGAGACGTTGAAGGCTTTTCGTCTTTCATAAATAAGCATCGCTGACTGTAACAACTTATAGGAGTCGCGTGTTGTGGCTGTACTCCACTACGAGCTTGGAATGAGAAGCCATATCCAAGATCCACGCATTTATGTCGACTTCAAGAGAGATATTATTTATTTCGGCCAGATCAACCTCGACAAAGGTTTCACTCTTTCTGGTCTGATCCGTGACGTGCCCGAGAGTGAGATCTCGAAGATCTGTTTCCTGGGAATTTCGCAGGATGTGTGGAACTTTAAACCTTTCTGCAACGGCCATGTCCTGATGGATTTTCGTTCTGTCAAGAGTCTTACACTTGCAATGGAGAGACCAGATGTGAGGAATTCTTGCTTCTAAACAAACATCGCTAATTTCGAGGACGGGCAGGTCACGAAGCATAAGAATGTTATGTTTGTCAAGCCGAAAGAAACCGATTTTACTGTTTCTGCCTTCTACGACCCCGACATGGATGACAGTGATACGGGCATTTTCTGGGTATGTCAAACTTGATCTATGCAACGCGAGTCCTTAGCACGTCTAAGGAGCTGGGCTGTCAGCTCTCAGCTCTCAAAGAAATGTAGGAAAAGCTCAAGCTAATTGGTTGAACAGCCTGACGAAATGGAGGATATAATCTTGGAGAATCTGATCGGCGCTTATGATGAGTATAAAATCCCTATTTCTCGCAACTCCTAAAACACTATTGCTAATGGTGGCAGACACGATCGTGAAGTGCCAGAAGTCAAGTACAAGGTGCTCGCGGGCAATGACATCAATTCGACATCCAAGGGAAAAGGAAAGGGAAAGGCTGTTAGGAAGTGATTGTGGGAGAACGTACTACAGCATTGAAATATGCTTCAGAGACGATGATGGATGGCTTTATGATTTGCATACATAGACGTGGACACGATTTTGGTATGTTGCTACAGTATGATATGAATCGAGGAACGGAAATACGGATACACTTGCTCTGGGGGAACACCATGAATTGTACGATGTTAGCCACAGCGTTCTAGCATTAACCTGAAGAATATACATTGCACCCAAAGGGTCATTTAAGAAGAATATGAACACTAAAATTGACAAGTTAATTTGTTTTAGCCACTAGATCCAGAGGTTTCTATGCAAAGCGAGCATAGCTACAATTGCAGAACCAGTTCGCAAATAAACACTTGATAAATTCAACTTATCTTCCTTTGTACAACCTTCGTCCATCTCGATCCCTTATTCACAAACCCCAACGCTAGTCCAGCCTGGCCGATTCCTTACCACATCCACGTTCCCTATAGCTGTACCTGAGTACTTGTAAAGATAGACACCCTTTGTTGCTTGTGTCTGGGGTAGGTATGGAAATGTAGAGGCGGTATTTAGACCCACGTGGTTCGAGAGTGTTTCTATTTGAAACACGAGTCTTTTGACCCTTGGGGCGTCTCGCTCTCCTCGTGCTGCCCCTTTTCGCCGCGAGATGCAGATATATCAGGAGAGGGACGCAAATAAACCTTTCCATCAAGGATTCAAAAGAGCCCACAAGCTCATCGATGCCTCAGTTTCGCCTCATGCTCCAGCCAGAAATTCCTACAAGCCCTGTGTCCCCAATGCTCAACCCACCACTCCCCAAAACTATCCTCCACCCTCACATCCACCTTAGCAACCCTCTCCTCCCGCTTCAACCCACAAACAACACACTGCTTCGGCGCCACCAGCCCGCCTTCCTGCACCCTCACAGGCATATTCTCACTAATCTCGGGGATATCGAGATGGCTGCCCCCATCCTTAATACTCGAATTCGCCACCGCGACAGCAGATCTCAACCGCCCGATCTGCTCCCTCCACACGCGCACCACGTCGGCAGCTTCGCGCTCCTCGCGCAAGACTTCCGCTTTGTCAACGCCTGCGAGCTTCATGCCTCCTTTTCCGCCCGAGGGTCCGATTTTCATGGCTTGCGAGAGCAGGGTGTCGCGTTTCCAGCGCTGTTTTCGCCCGCCTATTATGCGGGCTGCTACGGTTGCGAGGAGGAGGTAGGCGCGTAGGAAGGTTAGGGTGGAGGGGTCGGAGAGGATGCGGTTTTTGAGGGGGAAGGGTTGGGTTGAGAGGGTGGTGAAGAGTGTGGTGCGGGGGAGGTCGAAGAGCGGGGGGGAAGAGGGTTAGGAGGACGGAGGGGGGTGGGATGTTGGATGGTGGTGGAGGGGCTGTGGTTGTTTCTGGGGGAGAGGTAACTTGGTCCGCGGCGTCCCAAGCCCATGCGTCTGCTTGGATTCCTGAAGTTGGTTTTGGAGTCGGTTTGGCTGGTGTCTCAGGAGGGAGGTCGGCGAAATCGCCCCAATCGTCGTCTGGTTGGTTGTCTAGGACGGGCGAGTCTCGGTACATCTCTATGGCTGGAGGCTCGAATGATGGCCATGCTGTTATTGGGGAAGCTGTTTTAGTTTTCTCTTCCTTCTTCACTGCTGTTACAGGATTCGTAGATAATCCTATGCTACCAAATGGATTCCTTTCCTGGAAGGAAGGTGACTTTGGTGCTTGGGGATATGGCAAGCCGCCAGAATTTAGATTGGTTGGCGATAAACTGTTGGGTCTTTTAGTTGGCTTCGATTCCAATGTTGTTGCACCAAACATTAGATCTAGGGACTGAGGTGGCTGCGTTTGTACTGGCACTTGAGGTTTTGGTGGTGGAGGCTCCGGAGAAGTGACAGTCTCGAAATCACCAAAATCATCGTCGTCCTCCAACTCCTCAGCAGCATCAAAAAGAACATCCCCAGGGGAAAATCTCAGAGGGGCCGCTTGTATGGGAGGTTGTGGCTGGGGCTTTGAGCTCGATATACTGGTAAATGAGTCGTGATAGTCACTATGCGAAAATAAGTCCAGCGTCGGTCTCCGGACGATCCCTGGGTTTTGCTGGCCTTGATTTGCAGTGGTAAACGCTCCATAATTTGATGCTGGAGGAGCAAAACTCTGTGTAGATGGTTTGACTGGCTCGATAGCAGCCTCAAAAGATCCCCAGATATCATCCTGCCCCGCGTTTGCTTGTGTTGAGTTCGTATTGGACTGAAAGCTAGTCATTCCTCCCCATATATCGCCGCTCGGCTGGGAAGGTTGACTCTGCCATTGCGTTCCTCCTTGCCCATTCTGACTCTGTTGATTCGTATTGCTCAAGAACGAAAGATCGTGAGACACGGGAGTGGAGTTCGACGGAGCGTTCGGCTTCGAAGAAGGGTTGTAGAAGCTGTCAAACTCGGCTAGGAGGTCGGACGACATGATGGAAGGTTATACGCAGGTAACACGGTATGAATCGTAGTGTTGACACTCTTGGAAGTGCACTTTACGGCTGGGGTGCATCGCCGAAAATGCAATTCCTTTTCTCCCAGGGGTCTCAAGCTAAATATGTGATCCTTTGATTCAGCCTCGAAACACCATTCTGGAAAGCATACTGCCAACAATTCGCCCTACAGGTCCCTCGCTCATTCTCTGTGCCGGATGTGAGTTTGCGGGAACGTGGACCCTTACGTTGTGAATAGCTTCCTTACGAGGTATTGATGTTGTTTGCTTCTCTACTCGGTAGAGAAGGCTGAGCTTCAATCCCATTGGCCAGCTCTTGCCGACGCACTACAGTAAGCCCGTGCTGGTGGTGCCTCAAACAAGGCAGAAGGAGAGGAGGTTTGGACGAAGCTGCAACGTCAAGGATATTACGAGGCTCTCTAGCTCAGGTTACGGCGCAGACGACGGTAGTAATGCGGTCGTTGGAAGAGTCAAGGTGAAAAGTCTATGATAACAATTAGGCGCCTGTGCTAACCTCATGCCAGGAAACGATGGGAGGTTACAACAAGGCACGCTACGAGCCTCAACGAGCTCAAGAAGTCCGTAAGGCCCAATGGTCATGACAACCCTTGCATTTCTGGTCTTCGTTCAGTTTGTTGGAAGGCAAGTGTCGCGATTCTATATAGAGACCCCAAACTGACGCGACTTTTTAGGCCTTTTTACTCTTCCAAAGCACAGAAGTCACGGGATGGTCGAGAGTCTTAGTTGACTCTAGAAGTGCATACACTTCTCTCCGAGAGCACTTGTTGAGGTTTATAGAAAACCCGAATGAAGTTGGCTCTGCGTTAGATCCCTTAGATGATGATAAGAATGTAGGTACTTTAGTGTTGCCACCCGCTTTAGCTGTTGATTTCGGTCACTGATATTTGCAGTCCCCTTGGAATACTATGCGACAGGATGAAGAAATCCGCGCAGAAATATATCAAGACGTCCAGCGATGTATGCCAGAGGAAGAGTATTTCCGACGACCTGAAACACAACGAATGCTATTAGATATATTATTCGTCTTTTGCAAAATTAATCAAGATGTCGGGTATCGACAAGGCATGCATGAGGTTCTGGCTCCAATTCTGTGGGCTGTGGAAGAGGATGCTATTGAGTATGATTCCCAGAATTCTGCAGGATCTGAATCGGATTTAATCATGAAAGAAATCTTGGACCGGTCCTACATTGAGCATGATGCTTTCACGATTCTGTCTCTAATCATGAGGTCAGCGAAATCATTCTATGAGCTGGGGGAGCCGGATAAGAGATCAGGTACCTCATCTACGGCGATTGGAACGCCACAGCAAGGAGCTTCGCCGATTGTGGAAAGAAGCAAACAAATACATGAAGTTTATTTGGCAAAGCTGGACCCAGAACTTGCCAAGCATCTTACAGACATCGAAGTTCTCCCGCAGATATTTTTGATGTAAGATTATGCTTCTATAGAACCAGAGAAAAGCTGACAGCCGTTCCAGACGTTGGATTAGACTCCTATTCGGGCGAGAATTTCCATTTAAGGACTTACTAGCTTTGTGGGATACTCTCTTTGCAGAAGATCCGGACTTGGACCTTATGGATTTGGTTTGCGTCGCTATGCTTCTGAGGATACGATGGCAATGTAAGTACTGTTTAGTAACGCCAGGACTGCCAACTGATTGTTTTCCTAGTGATAGAAGCCAATTATTCGGTGGCGCTTATGCTTTTGCTTAAGTACCCTGCACCTGAACCTCCGTATGGGCCTCAGTCTTTTGTAGATGATGCAATTTACCTCCGCGAGAATTTCAGTGCCGCTGGTGGTGCCAGAATTATCAGCAAATATGGCGCCCAAGCTCCACATTCGCAATCATCAGACTTACGGCCACCAACCCCTCTTGGCCAGGGACTTAGCCCGAAACATAAATTGTCTAGAGCAAGATCGCCGCTTACATCTCCAGCCAGCTTCTTGCAGCATCAAGGAGGAGTCGAAGCCTTGTTCCAGGGCGCTGCTAGAGGTGTCATTGATCGTGGGGAACGGCTTGGTATCAATCAAGCCGTCCGAGACGCCGTTGGAGAGGTAAGGAAGAATATGCAAGGTCTGCAGGTATCAAGGAGCAACTCTACACGAGGCCAAACTTCAGAAGGAGCGAGATGGTCACTTGATGAGGGCAGGTCAGTGCCGACGCAGTCCAGAGCAACTATTTCAGCTATGAATACCCGCAATCAGCAGCTAGCCCGCATGCTTGATAAAGCGATGGTCGATCTGCGAGATGCATCATTATCCAAGGACGGCGACAAGGACAAATACGTTCAGGCCATGGACTTGGCAATCGCCAAGGTAGATTTCGTCAGAATCTACTTGGAGGATTCAACAATGCCTCTCACACCCGATTCTCCACAACTTGGACCAGCAAGTCCGCCTGCTAATTTACCTTCGCCTCCACCTTTACAGATCGCACCTCCAATGGTTCCTGCTACATTAACTTCAACATCAGCTCCAGCACCAGAACGAGCCCCTAAACAGCTAATGGCGGCGCCTAAATTGTCAGAATCACCAAGTCTTCCGCAGAATACTCCCAAGGACTCTGAAAGCCAACCAAGTTCTCCACTAAATACTGGTCTGATTCCAGATGCTCCGATAACGAAGTCTATGAATGAGACTGTCGAAGGACTGATGGCAAGACCGAAAGCGCCAGTACCGACACGTTCAACTATAGCACAATCGTAAGTGTTTTAAGTTTTAGAGTATTATTCATCTACGAGTCAATACAAAACTCCTGCCAGACGCAATGACCCTCTTTGGTTCATTAAACACATCGGCCAGCTAATTCTATGATTAGGTCATTCAGTTGGATGCTAGAATCAGATTCTCCTTCTCGTATCTCAGCTAAATCACCGCCTCCTCCTAAATCATCATCGCCATTTTCCAAATCTGGCAGGAAACCAACCTCAGGTCCCAACCGAGAAAAGGCAGCATTTCTCTTTGGTGAAGACGGCGTAGCGTCTAATGGGTCTGGCTCAAGATTGCCTCCATTGGCCGACGCTGACGAGGGCTACAATATGGGTAGTATAGGGAGTGGCAAGGTCAAATGATGCTCTGAAAAATGAGGCTGAATGGGTCGACTGGTGTCTAGTTACTCCATCCTCGTCTCGGAGCTACACAAAGTGTATGGCTCTCCCCGGAAGTAGGATTGATCAGACGGAAGGGCGGTAGATGCCCCTGGTGTGGCCTTATGCCGTTGAATTATAGCCGACTTCTCATCGAGCGATTTCCTGTGGGCCTGACCACTTCTAGACATGCGAGAGCGTGAGGCTACTGCAAAGGCTGCAGAAACCCATGCCGTGACCCCCGCAAGCGAATGCACCATGGTTCATTTCAGTTGTAACGTGCGGTGTAAAAGCATCCCAAAGATAGCTTCTTCGTAAACTGACACCATTATTATGGACAGTCTTGCTTGCTATCTATTGCAAAGGAGACTAGAGTAATATGTTATGTCTTAATTGTTATCAATGGCTTGCATAGTGGGGTGGGCCTCCAGGATACTCCTGGTTCCATGGTCTCGGATGTGCCCATGGGCTCAATAAAACGGCCATTACCCCTCCTTCGGTTCAGTGCTGCCGTTGAACCCGGACCTGTGCAGAGCGCTGAACATTTACCATATACGGAGTATTAGCCAGTAACAAGTGTGAAAGGGGGACAGATCAATTGATTGCTCGAGCGCCGGCCATGTACTGTAAATGTACGTACCAGTCCAGATCACTTATCCTGCAGGCAGAGGCGTTTTCGTTTCTGCAGATGGCCATCTTCAAGATGCCGGTTGCAGTTGAGGTTGCAGTTGAAGGGTCCAGCAGCAAGACGTGAGACGCGGAGTGGAGAGAGACTCAGGAGAGGAGAGAGGAGAGTGGAGTGAGAGGTTCCAGTCCAGTTCGCTACTGTAGGTTACTTGTAGCGAATTGGCAGCCGCAACCCGCCCCGCCTTCAGACCACCAAAATTCACCCACCCTCCCCTGCAAATCGCTAATCGCGGGGTCCCAGTCCCAGCCCCAGCACCAGCCAGCCCAGAGCAAAGAGAGCAAGCACCTTTCGAAAAAAGCTCTTTCTCCAACCTCCCCCCCGATCTCTTTCCTGCCTCTTCCTCCCTCCTCACTCACAATTCGACCTGCTGAACAAGATTCTCCTCTCTTCCTCTCCTCCCTTGACGATATCTTCATATCGCCTTCCCCTTCCCCTTCCTCCCCTTCTTCCTCCTCTCCTCTACTCCTCTTCTCCTCACCGTCGCGACTAGTCAGATAGCTACCTAGACGTCGCGTCTTTTCTTCCCCTCCGACACCCGATTCTACCCCCCACCCCGCTCAACTCAACCGCAACATCCTCCCCACGTCCTTTCGATCTACCAAAAGTACACTCAAGGTATGCAGCACTAGATCTACTTGCTATTGAAATTTAGAACTTTCTACTCCTCCTTTTTTCCTTTCCTGCGAAAATTTCCTTTCTGAATTTGCTCGCGCACCTTTTCGCTATCAGTATGCTTGTCTCGCGGAACAAAATGACTGATCATACTTCACAACAGTGTCTCTCCTTCCAAGTGACCCTCCAATTGGTCTTTACTCCGCACTATACTACCTGAGAATACTCCCCCCGAAAATTCCTCGGAAATCTCCAACATGTCTACTCCTCAAGACAACGCTTCCAATGGCGAAGAGCTTGCTGAGAGCATCAATTCCATGAATATTGGTGGTGACGAGCCTCGTCTCGGACCCGATGGTGAACCTCTCCCCAAGACCGACGAGGAGTATGCCGAGTCGCAGCTTACTCTGCGTGCTATTGTGTCATCAAAGGAAGCCGGTGTTATCATTGGCAAGGGCGGAAAGAACGTCGCTGATTTGAGGGACGAAACTGGATGCAAGGCGGGTGTGAGCAAGGTTGTACAAGGTGTACATGACCGTGTTCTGACAATTGCCGGCGGCTGTGACGCCATCTCCAAGGCTTATGCTATTGTCGCAAAGGCCTTACTTGAAGGTGCACCGCAGATGGGCATGGGTGGAACTTTACCAAGCAATGGCACACATCGTAAGCAAGGATTTAAAAATTCATAAATAAAATACAAACTAATTCATTATAGCTATCAAGTTGTTGATCTCCCACAACCAGATGGGCACGATTATTGGCCGACAAGGACTCAAGATTAAGCATATCCAGGACGTTTCCGGGGTTCGCATGGTCGCACAAAAGGAAATGCTCCCCCAATCCACCGAGCGTATTGTTGAAGTCCAAGGCACGCCAGAAGGTATCCAGAAGGCAATCTGGGAGATCTGCAAGTGCTTGGTTGATGATTGGCAACGTGGAACTGGCACAGTCCTCTACAACCCCGTTGTTCGCACTCAGCCAGGCGCTGTAGGCGGAATGGGACAGGGTGCCATGGGCGGTAATGGCGGCGGACGCGGCGAATACAACAGCCCACGTGTTATGCGCACTGGAAACGGAGCCGATTTCAGCGAGGGTGCACCCCGATCCTACAATAACCGCCGCTCGGATTCCGACGCTGCTCAACGTGGTCCACCAACCCACGATGAGAATGGAGAGGAGCTCCAAACTCAGAACATCAGCATTCCCTCGGACATGGTTGGATGTATCATTGGTAGAGCAGGCAGCAAGATCAGTGAGATTCGCAAGACTTCTGGTGCCCGCATTAGCATTGCAAAGTCACCCCATGACGAAACCGGAGAGCGTATGTTCACAATCATGGGTACCGCCAAGGCCAACGAGACCGCCCTTTACCTTCTCTACGAGAACTTAGAGGCAGAGAAGATGCGCCGAAGCCAAGGCACACCTCAGGACTAGGACTGATATTCCATTGACCTCATCATATTTCCTTTCATGCTGGCAAGCATTTTCCAGGTTCTTCCAGATCTGACTTGCCGCAAGGCTGCTGATATTGATGCGATGGATCTCGAAAGCTGATTTCTTTAATTGACCGATATTCCCTTTCACCAAAAGCAATTCATGGCTTCTTTCTTAACGATTTTTACTTTCCTTACGACACGGACTTTACGAATTTACGGTCATCAGCGCTTGCCTGGCACCTTATGCTGCTTAAAGCAAGCGTCATTCCCCCTTGATACTGGATACAGACGATTTCGCCTTGACACTCAATAACTCAGGACACCGTCACACTGTCTTGAATTCTCTGCCAACCCGACGTCCACCCCTCGAACGTACGAGAATCGCCCTAATCTCGTTATTCATGCGGCTATGACCTGATACCTATAAAGTCACAACTCACCACCAATGCTCTCTCCTTTCCACTCCGTCACAACGTCATCCAACACAACTCATCAGATGATCGACTCGTTCACACTCACTTCCTCAATACTACAACTCAATAGCCATATTCAACTCGTTTGCCTGTCTTCGCACAAGCTGCGATCTTCGGAGATGTATGTAGATTTAGTGGTAGGCTAGGCAATATGAGCATAAAACCAATAACATGGTCGTAGTAATGTGAACTGAGTGATGCTTCGGACTGTGAGCTGAGTTGCCTCTCAATGTCCCACGAGCAGTCAAGTGTTTTATCACTGTTATTTTGGAAGTGTAAGACAAAGTGAATACTGAAACCTTTAGCACATTAGAAGACTCTTTCTTGACAAGAATCTCCCGCGAAATATAGAAGTTCTATATATTCTATCCCGTTCTAAAAGAGCATCAAAAATCGAGCATCAGAACCACCAATGCTTTCAACAAGCCTCCCAAACTATCCCCAGACCCTCTCTATACCCGTACTCCTAAACATCTACCAACGCCACTTCCCCCAACTATCCCCTCCCCCCATTATAATCCGCACCCCCCGCCTTCCTCAACCTCACCACAATATCCCCCTCGTCCAAATCCCCCTTATCCCTCGCATCAACCTGTATACTGTGGTGACCCAGCACGCGCTTCACCTCCCCACTCTCAATACTGACCCTCGCCTTGCGCATCACCTTTGTGCCCTCGCCGATCCATATCACGAGGATGAACTTCACGCGCTTGGATTCCGTGTCGTTGGCGTACTCGATGCGCGCGTATGCGTATTGCGCTTGTGAGGGGTCCAGCTTGCTGGTTAGTTCGGTGAGGCCGCCCGTGCCGGTTGTGGTGAGTCTGGGGAGGGGGAGGGGGTTAGTGGGGTTGAAAGTGGAAGTGGAATTGGAGGGGATTGGGATTGGGATTGTGCGAGTGAATGGGGATAGAGTTGAGATTGGAAGGGAGGAGAAAGAGGAGGTACGTGAGCTTGTCGCCTACTGCTGAGGCGTAACTTATTATGAGGTAGTTCGTGGGGTCTTTGTCTGAGCGGACGGCATCGTAGGCGGCGAGGATTTCGGGGGAGTTTGCGCCGGACATGATTGGGTTTTATTGGGGTACTTGCAGATCTGAATTTAGTGGCAGGAGAGAGCCTGAGAGTTTGTGAAGAGTGGAGAGGGGGTATTGTGTTTTGAAGAATGAATTGATCGATACTCGAGTAGAACTTGTAGTAAGAGAGGGGAGGGAATTCATCCCGAAACTCAACGAGTACTGCCGCTTCCCACCGCCCATTATCGCCCGATAAGGAATACAGCAGGCTGAGGTAAAGGCAAGGTGGCATAATAATAAACTCTTACTTTTACACATCTGGTGCATCACTCCTTCAAACTCAATTTTCTTTTGCTTTTTGCGAATCTATCTCGCGACTTTGCAATTTTCAGTCCTTCACCAGTCATTCATTCATTGCAATTGCGTGTTTCTAAATCATAATGGCCAGGACGAAACAAGCTACGCCATTGCGCAGAAACCCATCTTCTGAATATGTCCAGGGAGTTGGGAATGGGACGCCGAGTCGCAGTGCCAGGAAATCGGATAGTGAGGTTGTGAAGGAGGATTCTACAAATGGATTCGCCCATGGAGAAGTTCTAAAGCCCATTGTGCCGGACACGAAGGAGGCTGGCGCATTGCAGTTTTTGGTAGCTGTAGGAGGTATATATGGCTCTTTGTAAGTCAACACACCCTCAACCCGGCGCACACCAACTAACATCTACACAAGTCTTACCTGGGCACTCCTCCAAGAACGGCTGACAACCACTCCCTACGGCGATGCCTCCACGCCCGAAGTCTTCAAGTTCCCCGTCTTCCTCAACACCGTACAATCCATCTTCGCAGCCCTCACGGGGTACCTCTACCTGCGATTCGACACCAAGCCCGGCGCGTCCCCAGCGCCCATCTTCCCCAACCGCCGCATCCTATTCCCGCTCTGCATCGTAGCCTTGACCAGTTCCCTCGCCTCCCCATTCGGCTACGCATCCCTCGCGCACATCGACTACATAACCTTCATCCTGGCCAAATCATGCAAGCTGCTCCCCGTCATGTTCCTGCACATCACGCTCTTCCAGAAACGATACCCGCTGTACAAATACCTCGTTGTCTGCGCCGTGACTGCCGGCGTAGCGGTCTTTACTTTACACGCTGGTTCGCATTCCAAGAAACCGTCCAAGGCGTCTATAAACCCGGATCGGAACAGTACATGGGGCTTGCTCTTACTCGGCGTAAACCTGCTGCTGGACGGCCTAACAAATACAACGCAGGACTACATATTTACGTCTTTCCAGCCCTATAAAGGCCCCCAGATGATGTGCGCGAATAACATCATCAGCACACTCCTTACGTTCTCGTACCTGGCGCTGAGTCCGTATCTAGTGCATACGGGTATCGGTGAGTATCTGGGCATGGAAATCACGAGTGGCGGGGGAGGGGAGTTTGCTGCTGCTCTGGCGTTTATGGGGAGACATCCAGGGGTCTGGTGGGATGTTGTTGGGTTTGCAGTTTGCGGTGCTGTGGGACAAGTATTTATTTGTATGTTGTTGTTCCCTTTTACTCCCCTCCCCCCTTATTTACTCCCAAACCACCCCACCCCAATTTCTACATAAACGAAAAGCAGAAAAAAAGAAAAAACCTAATAAGCAAAACAGTCTACACCCTCTCAACATTCTCCTCCCTCCTCCTAGTAACCATAACCGTAACCCGCAAGATGCTCACCATGATCCTCTCCGTCGTCTGGTTCGGACACACCCTCGGCGGGAGACAGTGGATGGGCGTCGGGCTGGTATTTGGGGGCATTGGTGCCGAGGCGCTGATTACGAGGCGGGAGAAGGCTGCTAAGGATAAAGCTAAGGCTAAGGCTGGGGGGAAGAAGGAACTATGAAATGAAATGAGATGAAAAGAAAAAGAAATAAAAGAAAAAGAAACTAAAATAGACAGAGTGTATGTTAGTTATGTGTAAAAGAGATAGAGGGAGGGACGGAGGCAAAACATTCTCGGCATATTTTAAGGCGTTTGTTCGCCGGGATACCATACCATACCATACATCTATACATAGCTTCACATTCAAATCGAGTTCAGTTTACTACTACAAACAGCACAGCAGATCCATGAATCCCACCCATCCATCCATTCACCTAACCTTTCTCAACATCCATCCATCCATCCATCCATCCATCCATACACACAACTGCTCCCCGCTTCCCCTTTTAAATTTTAAACC